>CM021105.1:260005698-260076959 GCA_007115665.2 Sequoiadendron giganteum
ATATGTATATGCACAACGGTTTTGTGTGCTATAGGTTGCAGGTACTAGGCATTGACTCCACCTGAATTGATAGGTTTGAGCATGCCTTAAAACCCGATGGATCAGTTGAGCAGAGATAACACTTGGTCCCCTACCCTAGCCATCATCCTCAAAGAGGATGAGTATCCAATATGATACATTATTAGTGTTGCCAGTTGTGTATGTAATGAGTTGGTGTTGCTTGAGATCTTTATGTTTTGACCCTGGTTAGGGTTCAGGTAATTGATTGACATTTGGCTTTATTTAATTATCTGATAGGATATTCTATGTGTGGGAACCCCACCAACATTTCCAGTAGTCTGACGTTGATGGGAACCCCACGAACTTTACGGCAGGAGTAAAAGTATGTGGCTCAAAAAACTTCTTTGTTTTCAATGGTGGTTCTCCACAATGGATGATGCATTTATTGACACATTTTTGAGTGTCAAAAAGCAATGATTTTCTTTTCCTTTGGCCTACATCTACTTTTATTTCATAGAATATAAATCTAATAATCACGAGATTACCAAAATATGCATTATGGGAGGAAATAGGTTAACATCGTGTTGTAATTAGAAGAACATAGCTTTGAAGTATCGATGTCTATCTAAACACAAAATAATGGACACATATATCTAGGGGAGTTTATAGTTTAAATATAAATAATTTATATAATAAATAAAATAATTTCTATAATAAATAAAATAAATAATAATTTATGTAATAAATAAAAAAAATAGTAATTTATATAATAAATAAAATGAAATGAAATAATTTATATAATAATTTATGTAATAATAATTTATATATATAATAATTTATCTATATAATAATAATTTATGTAATAAATAAAAAATAATGATAATTTATATACTAAATAAAATAAAATAAAATAATTTATATAATAAATAAAATTAAAAATATTCTTTAAATAATATAAATAAAATAATATAATAAATTTTTAATTAAAAAAAAATTGTTTTGTGTTATAAAATCCAAACAATAAACAAATAGAAAAATTAAAAATTAAAGTTGTATAGGAAGTGTTGTTTTTGGAATGAATTGGAGAGGAGGGTAAAGAAGTAGAGAGGGAAGGATAGAGAAAGAGAGAGAGAGGAGGGAAACGAAGTAGAGAGAGAAGGATAGAAAAAGAGAGAGAGAGGAGGGTAAAGAGATAGAGGGAGGTAGAGAGGGATAAGTGAGATAGAGATAGGGAGGGAGGGAGAGGTGGGATAGAAAGAAGTAGAGAATGAAAGGGAGAGCCAAAGAGAGTGAGAGAGAGGTGGAGAGGAATAAGTGAGAGAGGGAAGGAGAGAGTGAGAGAGAAATAGGCGGGATAGAGGGAGGGACAAGTAGAGAGGGATATGTGATATAGAGAGAAATAGAGAGGGAATGAGAGATCAAGAGGGAGAGAGAAGGGGGGAGGGACGAAGGGAGAGGTAGAGAGGGATAGGTGAGATAGAGAAAGAGAGAGGAGGGTAAATAAGTAGAGAGGGAATGATAGAGAAAGAGAGAGAGAGAGAGAGGGTAAAGGGATGGAGGGAGGTAGAGAGGGATAAGTGAGATAGAGATAGGGAGGGAGAGAGAGGTGGAATACAAAGAAGTAGAGAAGGAAAGAGAGATCTAGAGAGAGTGAGAGAGGGAGGGAGGGCGAGGTAGAGAGGGATAGGGGAGTTATAGAGAATTAGAGGGGGAAGGAGAGAGAGGGAGAGAGGAATAAGTGAGAGAGGGAGAGAAGTAGAGAGGGAAGGAGAGAGTGAGAGATAAAGAGGTTGGAAGGAGGTAGGGATAGGTAGAGAGGGATATGTGATATGGATAGAAATAGAGAGGGAAGGAGAGAGCAAGAGGGAGAGAGAAGGGGGGAGGGAGGGAGAGGTGAGATAGATCACTTCTTTCTTCATGTCGTCCACTGCTTTTCACAGTTGTAAATAATGTGGGCTCAGCCTATCGGCATAAGTATTGCACCTTATTGGGGTGCAAGTGCTAGTTTAAAATTGGTTGATAAATGCTTTTGATTATTTTATGCATCAAAATAAATTGAGTAAAAAAATAATTTGATAAATAAATAAATATAAATATATTTATAAATAATCTTGGTTTATAATAAAAAAAATTTGTAATGTAATATTAATATAAAATAAAATAAAATTATAGTGGAATGTTATAATTAATAAATACTAAAAATACTATGATAAATAGAAATGTTTTTCATGCAGCAACATGTAGTCACAAACAGTTATTAAAATTAGTTATTTACTGAAAAAGAGACTTGGCATGGAATCTTCAAACAACTTTATATCCTATAAATATTTTTTTGGGGATTTTAGAGATTTCATGGGATTTTTGGTTTTTGGGAAAAAAATGCATTTCTTTCTATTCAGGAGGAGAGGAAACAAAAGGGGGGGTGCTCCAGCATTGCATGGGGATTTTGGGAGGGGAGTTTGATTTCTTGGGAGGATCGACTTTTAAAAGATGGGCAGGAAACATCATCGGAGGATAGAAGATCACCACAAAACAAGCTCCTAATCTTTCTAAGGTTCTTTATCTGTTACTAAATCTTTGTTGTAGTGTTAGATATCATGACTTGATTTGGCTAGTAATCTTTCATATTGGGTTGAATCAAAATATATTTAGACCTGTAAGAATTGGCTATGAAGGTAGCCACCCAAGATCAAGAGGCCTAATAGAAAGCACATGCATAAGAGAGATAGAAACAATATGGCAAGAATATACTGTATTCTGCCAATAATGCAAATAGAATGTATGTCCAATGTACAAATGTAGTAGAGACCCCTCGATTATATAGCCAAGGTGAGAACAAAAAAGGGCATAATATTATGACAAGTGTCCTAATCTTATGACATGAGACAATTTTGAAAAGCTATCACTCCACCTAAAGTGGAAAAGTGATAATGTGATCATCACCACAAATGGTGGATCTACCAAAAAAGGTGGAAGTGATAAAGTAATAACATGATAAGTCCACAAAAAGTGGAAAATCTCTAACTACCTCCTATGTGGTCACTAAGTAAAATTAACTAAGGTGTAATCATGACCTAGGACAAGGTACAATAGATTTAATTACACCAACACCCCCCTTAAGTGCAACTTAGGGAGAATGTACACAAAAGAAACTAGGCCATGTTAGGTACCCATATACAAATACAATGCAATCTCTCATAAAGTAGAGGAAAAGAGAAAACCATGTGGGAAAAAACTCCCCCAAAAAGAGAGATGAAAAACAAGAGAAAATGCTCTCAAATGTATGAGAAGGGAAAAACCCCAAGAAGAGGAAAAAGTCCCCCCATAAGAGAGAATGAAGAATTCAAGTGACCTCCTCAGATGAAACATCTTGCACCCCCAAGAGAGCTCGCAAATGATGATATGTACTCTCAGTGAAGGGTTTGGTGAAGATATCTGCATCCTGATGTGTTGTAGGACAATACTGCAAATCAATGACCTACTCCTGTATCAGCTCCCTGATGTAGTGCATATGAATCTCAATGTGTTTGTTCTTCTGATGGTGAACCATATTCTTTGAGATCTGGATGGCACTCTGGTTGTCACAATGAATGACTGAAGGACATGGAATAGTGAATCCAAACTCAATGAGAATATTTTGTAGCCAAATAGCCTCAGTAGCGACATTAACAACCCCTCGATACTCAACCTCAGTCGAAGAAAGAGAAATGTCATGGTGCTTCTTACTCTGCCAACAAATGGGGCTAGAACCAAGATGAAAGTTTTATCTAGAAGTGGACTTATGATCATCAATATCTCTAGCCCAATCAAAATCTGTATAAACCACCAAGGTAAGTCATGTACCTGCTTCATAGTGAATCCCATGATGATGTGTACCTTGTATGTAAAGCAAGATGTGTTTGGCTGATTTCCAACGAAGCTCATGTGGTTCCTGCATAAAGTGTGAAACCATGCCAACTACAAAGGAGATATCAGGTCATGTGTGAATCAAGTAGATGAGACTCCCAACAAGCTGATGGTACAAAGTGGCATCAACAAGTGGATTTGAACACTTAGCCTCAAGCTTGAATCTTGAAAGAAAGGGAGTCAGAGTAGGCTTGCAATCAGCCATGTGAAACCGAGCTAGTAGATCAAGAGCATACTTGGGCTAAGAAAGAGATATCCCAAAAGTTGACTGTGTGATCCCAATCTCAAGAAAATAAAACAAAAGGCCCGAGTTAGTCATAGCAAATCTATCTTGCAAAGTAGATTTGACACTTCCAATGATGGATGAGGTACTCCCTATAATGATCATCATCAACATAGAGCACAAGTAGAAAATTAGAGTCACCCTATCGCAAAATATAAACTTTTAGATCTGAATGACACCTAGTGAAGTCTACTGAGAGAAGAAATGAATCCATCTTGGCATACCAAGCCCGAGGGGCCTGTTTGAGGCCATAGAGAGACTTCCTCAATCTACAAACCAAAGAAGAATCTTGTATAAATCTCTATGGCTCCTCCATGTAAATCTCCTCATGAAGATCCTTGTGAATAAATGCACTCTTCACATCCATCTGATGTACAACCCAACCATGATCTGCAACAATAGCAAGTGTCAAGAGAATGGAGTTCATCTTAGCAATAGGTGCAAAGGTCTCTATATAATCAACACTTGGAACTTGTGAGAAACCTTTTTCCACAAGTCGAACCTTGTATTTATCCACACTTCCATCCGTTGCATGCTTGGTCTAATAGATCCACTTGCATCAAACCATCTTTCTCCCCTTAGGGAGTGGAACTAAATCCCATGCATTGTTCCTCATCAAGGAACTATACTCTTCCTCCATTGTTGAATCCCACTCTAGAACTCCTAATGCTTCCTTCAAAGACTGGATTAGAAGCACTAGTAATAAAATCATGTGGAAAGTCCTAATGTTGTGACCAAGTCCTTTGAGTATTTGAAGGATCCCCAACAAGAGAACCTGCTAACTCAAGAGTCTATCGAGCCCAATGAGGTCTAGTAGGAGATGAAGGACGAGGCTCCTCAACCTCAAGTGAACCTTGTGAAGGTGTGATCCTGTGAGTTCAAGTTGAGGGAGAATCATCATTTTAGTCACTATCATCACTTTCCACTATGGAGGAAGGAAGAGGAGGATTAGAGGCCAAGCTATGAGATCTTTCCTCAAAGTTAACACTCCTCTCAATTAATATCTCATGTGTCTCTGGATCCAAAAGTCTAAATGACTTAACACCTTTAGGATATCCAACAAATATGAAAGGCCTACTTTGAGGTTCCAATGCCTTGCACTTCTCTAGAGGTATGCATGCCCAAGTTGGACAACCAAAAACTATGAAGTGTCTCGCAATAATTTTTCTACCACACCAAGCCTCAAAAGGAGTCATACCCTTTGAAGCGTTATGGGGAACCCAATTTTAGATGTGAGTGGCACAACTGATAGCTTCTGCCCAAAATCGAGGACCAAGAGAACGAGCATGAATCATACAGCTAGCCATCTCCTTAAGGTTTCAATTCTTCCTTTTAGCAACACCATTTTGTTGTAGAGTGTAGGCAACTGAATGCTGAAGATCAATCCCCTCAAGAGAACAAAATTCCTCAAGTCTATTGTTCACATATTCCCTTCCATTGTCTATGTGAAGAATCTTGACTTACTTCCCTGATTGCTTCTCAACATGAGCCTCGAAGGTTAGAAATTTGTGAAACACTTCACTCTTGTGAACAAGAAAATAGACCCAAGTGAAGTGGGAGTAGTCATCAATGAAGGTGAGGACATAGCGGGCCTTACTAAATGATGGCACTGGAAATGAACCTGCTACATCACTGTGAACCAATTGAATAACTTCCAAAGCTCTTCAAGACTTCCCTTTGTCAAACTTCTCTAATGGATGCTTACCCAAGGAACAACCTGAACATACAGCTTCGAAAAATCTGATTTGAGGGAGACCTTTATCCTGGGAGCTAAGCTGCTGAAGATAGCGGTAATTGAGATGTCCAAACTGCTCATGCCATAGCTTGCTTTTTGAATTTGAATGAGTGAGAAAGGATGTAGAAGGAGACTTAGGAATAAAGTGGGAAAATGAGTAAAGTTGTGTGTTGTGATTGGCTTGTCCCACTACAACCAAGGCATCATCCTTAAGTTCTTTGACCATAACTAAATCTGGTAGAAACTCAACTTTCTTGCATTCTACAAAGTGAGTGATTTGGTAGATTGAAAGAAGATTGGAGCTCAAGTTAGGAACATAGAGAACATCCTCAAATGTTCCATCATCCATGACAACCAAACCTTTTCCTGCAACATCCATGTGAGTATCATCACCTATAAAGATGTGAGGTACCTTAGATGGCTCCAAACATGAAAACTTCTCACATGTAGAACCCATGTGATGAGTGGCACCCGAGTCAAGTATCCATTGTTGTGAAGAACCTGTAGTAGCCAGAAATGATTTCCCTTTTAATTTTGATTGTGAGGAAGTTGAAGGAGATGAATCCTTATTCTTGTAGGTGGATGGAAAATTGATGTTGTTCTTCTTGATGATGTTTGTCAACTCATCTATTTGCTTAGTATGGAAATGATGCTCATCATGACCAAATCTCTTGCAATATGAACAAGTTGGTCTCTCCTTCTTGCTTGAATTTCCCTTCTTCGGAGAAGGTGAAGAATTCCCTTGTTGTGGATAGGATTATTGTGCTTTGTCTTGTTGTGTCTTTGGCTTAAATTGCTTCTACTTCTTGTTAGAACCCTCTCCTTGAGTCCCTTGATTCCCTTGATTAGCCACCAAAGCTTTGAACTTTGAAGACTTGAGAATCCCCATGCTTATCAACTTTAGTTGCTCTAACATCAATATTTATGTGAATGCATTAAAATATGGAAGAGTTAAAGAGCTACCCACTATCAAGCGATGGGTTTGGAAGCTAGAAACAAATGTTGCATATTCTAATGGAATATTTCCCAACAAATTGTAGACTAGTTGTGCATCCTTTTTGTTAATGCAACAATCCTTAAGTTGTGCTCTTAGCTCATTTTCCTTAGTGACATAGTCTTGGATTGTATCAAAATTTCTGGGATCTAAAATTGTGAGATCATTGTCAAGCTGATAACCTCTAATCTTGTCAACTTGGCCATGCAATTGACTAAAAATTTCCCAAGCTTCTTTAAGTGTTTTACACTTTTCAATTTGAAAGATTAGATCTTTTGATACATATTTCCTTAAAGTTCCAAGAGCGATAGTATTTTTAGTGAGCCAATCCATATGAGCATTAGGATCAGATGGTGCAACAATAGTTCCATCGATATCATGCACTTTCAAAAAAAATGGCACCTGAAAGGAGTTCGTATGAACCTAAACGGAGCCCCGAAAGTTGCAAAAATGGTGACAACTTAACTACACCTGTGAGAATCTACAATTTCTGTCAAAACCATAAATGGATCACACCAATGCATAGAGCATGAAAATTTTGTCCAAATCAAAAAAAAAATTGCTTAAAAATAGAAGTTAAAATGAGCAAGATATGAAGCTTCAAAGTTGGACTAAAAAATCAAAATTGCCAATGGTGAGGGGGGAATTTTTTTTTTTGAAAATTCTAATGTGTCGCTGATGTTAGCAATCCACTAGGTTAAATTTGACAATCAGTAGGGCATCAAAAAAAAATATTCCCCCCTTGTGGAATATTCATCCAACGGAATATTCTCTTCAATTGCCGAAATCTTCATAATCGTTGGCGGAATCTTTGGGGCGGTGATCGAAATATACTTCATTTCATGGGCTTAAAGTTCAAATGAACGTCGTCGAATTTTCTGGTCTATCGGGATATACCTCCTACAGTGATCAAAATCGTTTTTGCCTATAGGACAATGTCGGTTTTGAGGTTGTCGGGTTTGTTTGAACTCCCGCCAACATTTATTTCCGACCGTCGGTGAGGAAGGTTTCGATCACCTACCGGTGCCCGCTGGCGAGGCCTATATCCCGTGCCATGCGGCGCTGTGTGGGTCGTCGAGTACAGTACCTATAGGTACTGTCAGGTCTGTGGACTTGTATAGCCCACAAGCGTATACAATTTTTATTTTATTTTATTTTTAATTTTTCAAATAAGAAAATCAAATATTATATTTGATTTTTTATAAAAAAAGTTCAAATTTTTTTGACAAACATAAAAAATAAAAAATAAAAAAATTGTACCCTATAATAATGGCAACCTGGGAGGTCGTACGACTCCCTAGGAAAAAAAAAATTGCCTCACCAAATAATTGCTTCGATTTGGCAGTCGATCTTAGGGTTTTTGGCCATTTTGAATGCGATGGCGATGTCCTTTTTGGCTGAAAATGCTCCAAAAATATGGCTACCTCCTAGATTTGGCAACCACCTCTGATCTTCAAACCCTTGTAGATTTGACTTCCAATGTTCAACTGAGATGAAACAAAAGGAAAATCTATGACTATCTCGGACACTTTGAACGCAATGGTGAGCTCAAAATCTAGTGCAACAAGCTCACAAAATGCACCTACAATACAAGGCCAAAAAAGGAACGCCCCCAAAATTTGGTATTTCTATTAAGAAAATACAAGATTGCACTCAAGATCTCTCCAAAATGACAATCCAAAGTCACTCCAATAACTTTGATACCATGTAAGAATTAGCTATGAAGGTATCCACCCAAGATCAAGAGGCCTAATAGAAAGCAAAAGCATAAGAGAGATAGAAACAATATGACAAGAATAGATTGTATTCTACCAATAATGCAAATAGAATGTATGTCCAATGTACAAATGTAGTAGAGACCCCTTGGTTATACAACCAAGGTGAGAACATAGAAAGACATTAGATTATGGCAAGTGTCGTAATCTTATGACATGAGACAACTGTGAAAAGCTATCACTCCACCTAAAGTGGAAAAGTGATAATGTGATAATATGATAATGTGTGCAAGATGGAAAATGTCTTGCTTGGTGTAGGTTTTACTAGTTGCAAGTAGGGGGAGTGGCTCTCAATGGGGGTCGAAACTCAAATTGGTGTCCAAGATAACACATTGGAGGGTTTCTTAATCTAGTGATAACATTATTAATGAATTAAGGGGAATGGGTAGAACTCACATTAAAAAAAGATAATGATATTCCTCACTCATGGTTCAAGTGCTTGTTTAGGCTTGAGATGAGATGGGAAGGCCTAGAATGGAAAGATCAACTGCCTTGTCCTCATGAAAGGTACGTTGATTTCACATAAGTTTGTATGGGGGGCGAGGACTAGTAAAGGTTGTTAGGATAACCCAAGATGGGGGTCGGGGCCTAGGAAGATCTACTAGGATAACCCATATCAAGCTATGTGATGACACTCCTCCCTATTGTAGTTTAGCATTCCCTAGATGTATTTCCTCTTTGGTATGTGAGTGCCTCTAGAAGTGTTGTGAGTGTTGTAAGTGATGTAAGTGATGGAAGTAAAGTAAGTATTGTAAGTGATGATGGTGTTATTAACAATGTTGTGTTGGAGTCATGTATAACCCTTGTTTATGTTAGCCTATTTCTTTTCTGACTGTTTGATGGATGTGGGACCTTGTGTTATCTCCTAGCATAGGGAGTGGACCTTAGGGTTCCACATGGTCAAGAGGTTGGTGCTTTTTCCACAATTGTGTATTCTTGTTGCATGTCTGTGTATGTGAAGATTGTTATTTGTGTTGTGCACTCTAGTTCCTATTCCAGTTCGAGGAGGCAACCCTTCATGTATTTGTATTGGATTGTATATCAGTTGTATCATTTACTGTAATCTGATGTAATCTTCCCACATGTACTAAGGGAAGCATTGTTGTAACTATTGTAATAATGTAATAGTTATTGATGCATTCTTCTTGTAATGAATGTTGTAAAGTAATAAATATTGCATATGTTAGTTA
The DNA here is from genome assembly GCA_007115665.2 of Sequoiadendron giganteum. NCBI lineage: Eukaryota > Viridiplantae > Streptophyta > Pinopsida > Cupressales > Cupressaceae > Sequoiadendron > Sequoiadendron giganteum. The sequence continues at coordinate 260,015,582 of CM021105.1, forward strand.
GCTAGAAATGATCTTTAATGTTGATTATCAGTTGAAATGATATGGAAGTAAGTAATCTAAAATCATTTAATGTAGTGTTTTAAAATGAACCTTGCTTGTTAGATAAATCATGTTATCTTAGTATTTGATGAAATGGGAAGGCTTGGAATGGCAAGATCAACTGCCTTGTCCTCATGAAAGGTATGTTGATTCTGCATGAGTTTGTATGGGGGGCGAGGATCAGTAGAGGTTGTCAGGATAACCCAGGATGGAGTTCGGGGCCTAGGAAGATCTACCGGGATAACCCATATCAAGCTATATGATGACACTCCTCCCTATTGCATTCTAACATTCTCTACATGTATTTCCTCTTTGATATGCAGGTGCCTCTAGAAGTTTTGTGAGTGTTATAAGTGATGTAAATGATGGATGTAAAGTAAGGGTTGTAAGTGATACTGTGTTGTTAGCAGTGTTGTGTTGGAGTCATATATAACCTTTGTTTATGTTAGTGTCATGCCCAGGTTTTTAACTAGGAAAATACGACATTTTTTTTTGGTACTATCAGGTCTGAAAATTTTCCCTAAAAAAAATGCAACATTTTTTTTTGTTAAATCTATTAATTAACTATTAACACTCTTAAGTGTGCATTATGCTAATCACAATCAAAGTTAGCTTTTTTTTTGTTTGAAGTTGACGATATAACTTTATGCATTAACTCATCTCTCCAAAGAGCGTGATGACATTATCCTTTAACAATAACTCAATAATGATATTTAATCAAATAAATTAGAGATGTTATTAAAAATGATGATCCAATAGTAGGCTTACCATTTAGCCATCATACTACAATTATTCTCAAATCTCAATTTAACATTAATACCATTCTTTTATTTAAGTAAGATAATAACAATAATATTTACTCATTAGTAATTTTATTATTACTTAATCTATTAGCTATAACGTAATATTAGTGAAATAATGTGTATCAATGGTATCCCAATATTATACTATCCTTTAGTATTTATAATTTACCAAAAAAAAATTACCATTGCTATTATTATTACTTTAATAATAATACTATTATTTTACTCAAAATCTAAATATTCTTTAATACCAATTTTAACAATATCGATTTTCATATTAGTTTCACCTTTTAATTTTATGCTTATTGTTACTCCATTTAATACCAACATTTTATTATTATTATTATTTATTTATATGTAAGGTAAAACCCCTTTGAATATTTACATTTCCACTTTACAATGTTATTATTATTATTAACCACAATTTAAAAATAAATGATATTATTTTAAAGATGACAACCATATTGTCCTTTAAATTACCAGATTTAACCAAGATTAAACCATTTAATCATTACCATTGAATCTTAAACAACAATTTAAACCATTTAATCATTACCAAATAGATTCACTTTTAACAATTATTTTATTTTATTTTTATTTTGAATCTTAATTTACCCCACTAAACTGCTTCCATCTAAATAAATAAAAATAATAACATCAAATAACTAACCCATGAATAATTATATTAACATTTACTCTCAAAATAACTTCATAACAACAATAATATTTACTCTTCTATTACTATAATAATTTTATTTACTTCTTTAAAATATTATTTACAATATAATATTAATCTCCAAAATAATATTATAATTATGAATTAACTTAATTATTGTGATAAATATATTACTAATAGTAAAACTCTTTAATATTAATATTACTTATTATCTTTTATTGCATTACTATTATTATTATTTGAATTAGGTTTAAGCCTAGCAAAAATGTTATTACACAAGATTAACCAATAATGAAAAAGTTATAATTTTTATCATGATTTAACCATTATCACAACTATTCAATTGTCATTCTACAATACAACTATTATGATTATTTTATAAAACTAGTATACATATATTAATTAATAATATATATAAAGAACGTTGAAAGTTATCAATACTTAACATTGTTTATTATAATATTAATTAATAAAATATATTAAAAACTAATAATATATATAAAAAACTATTTTTACTATTTATATATATATATCTTAATTACATCGTTATACAGTGAAAGCAACAAAGGAATATTCGTAAACTTTTTGAATAATATATTAAAAACTAATAATATATATAAAAAACTATTTTTACTATTTATATATATATATATCTTAATTACATCGTTATACAGTGAAAGCAACAAAGGAATATTCGTAAACTTTTTGAAGTTTCATTGAAAATGACAGGCAAGTGGAAGTATGTGCTGCTTAAGAATAACAAGCACATAAAATAAACAATGTTAAGTAAACTATTAATAAACAATGTTAAGTAAACTATTAATAAACAATAATAAATTCTGTGAGATCTAAGCGCACATTTACTATTTACTGCACAGAATATGTAAAGGGTGAAAGATATCTACTTCAACGCCTACCCTCTTTGTAGGAATTAATAAATATATATATCTTATTCAAGGATTCTTGAATTATAATTTTTTGTCAATTTTGTTTCTAATATTCATTTCTCCCCCAGGGAAATGGTAGCAATTGCTCAACGATTTCTTTTATTTCCAAGTTAATTTATTGACAGGTTGGAAAATGGCAACTATTATATGACTACAGTCAATTTGAGAGTGGTTGTAAGCTTGTGCAGTGGAGATGAAAGTGTTGTGGAACTCTATTTTTTTTTTCTCTTTAAATTTAATTAAGGTATGAGGCAGATACTAAGGCGTCACTAATAGTGTGAAATTAAAGTACGCGATTTGCAAATCCGGTGACTAATGATTCTGAGGGCAAAATGGAACACGAGGACCCAGGCTCCCAACTTGAATTAATACACTGACAAGTAGCCTAATGTTCCCACCAGTGTTGTACCTTCACTACAGATAGCAGCGAGAATTCCACGATAAGTTGCAGGTTGAAATCAAATAAGTTTACCCATGAATACGTTTCTTCACCACATTTGGTCGGCAGTAAAAGCTTAGCAGGTTATATTCTCAACTATCACATTGTACAAAGTCTGAGAATGTGTGCAGAGGGACCACTTGATTTTAACCTTCGAAAGAAAAATTTCCTTGTTAATAGTACATCCACAGCTGGGATTTACGTTTACCTCTTTGAGCCAGTCCATACTTCTCATTTCTTATTTAAAAGTTCAGTGTCCAAACACGTAAGAGAAGAGTTGTATTGATAAAAGCAATAGAAAAGTTATACATCAGGAAAACACCATTCACAAGTGCTTGAGTGGAGGTTAATCAATACATGTTTTATCACATTTTTATTAATATTATTATTATTATTATTATCACTCTTTTAGCTTTGGAAGTGTTATCTTATTTTATGGGTTTATGATTCTTTTGCAGGAGATTGAAATTATGCTTTCAGCAGGATTATGGATGACCATATCCAATGTTTCCTCTCTACTTTTAGAATAATGCCAGAATAGTGTTTTTCCCTTTTAAGCTATCAGAGGATGGTTTAGAAATGCAGTTTTCCTTCAATCACATAGGTACGCATAAAAATGAGGAAGACAGCTTTGTAATGGTGTCTGCTAGCTATTGCAGAGATACTCGATGACAAGGCATTTAGAGAGACAAATATTTACAAGTTCTTTCTTATGTTGGTCATTTCCTATTGGAAAATTTGCTACCTTACAACATGAAATAGACAGCAAAGGAGATGTAGGTGGAAGGAAGGATTGTCAAACTTTCATCTATTGCGCACATTTTTTCTTACAAGGATGGTATACGCTTCAAAATGATAAATAATCAGGGTGGGTAATGTTCTCCTCAGTCTTCAAGTATGAGATTATTTTATTTAACTTGTTGAAATTGTGTCTAACGATGCATTCAAATATGTTTTGCTACTCCCACACTCCATTAGGTGCCTGTAATTACTTATACTCGATTGCTCTGTACGAATAGTGTTTTTAGTTAACCGTTGCATACTGAGTTGCTATTCTTAAATTTTATTTGCAGTAACATGACGATATCTCCTCATGGGTGAATGGTCAAAGAATGTGAATAATTCCATCCTTACAGAGCGAAGCCTTCCTACGACACAAATTTAACTATTTTGCTATTATTTTGATGTGTTTATTCTCTTTATGTATCTGGTTATTATTATTATGCATTACCCTACCTTTTTCTTTTTTTTTTCTTATAGAAACTTCTGTCACCAAAGAATGTATCTGGGATAGATATCAGTGTATACACAAGTTCCCTTTGAAGAGGGGTGCAAGCCATTTAACACTTTTTTTGGTCACTTAGATCTCCTTCCATGAAGTAAATTTATATTCGATAACAGATATGAAAAGTAAACTTCACTTGAAAGTAAAATGAGTATGGCCTTGGAATCATACATATATATTTCAAACTAATATCCATCCCATAATGGAGATTTATGTTTATTTGTTTCTCCCATTTTGAGATAAATACAAGTAAAACCCCCATTCATTTTCTCTTATAATTTAATCTCCAAGGATAACTTGCTTTTAAGTCTTGAGAGAGACTAGCTAGAAAACATTTTTAGCATCCATTTGGGAAAATGGAATACCGCTACAACTTGCTCTATTCCCAACTTTTACAATTTCCACAAAATACTAACTTCTAATATTTCACACAATAATTAGGAATAAAATGATTAACATAACTATGAATGAGGCTTGCTCTCCACCCTACCATAATGGCATCATGGAACCTCATGGGCTCTAACCATACCCCTGAGCAAGAATTTATTTTGGCTCCAAGAGGATGAATGGAGTCTTCTCAAGTATATATATATATATATATAGAAATATATATGTTTCAAGGGATAAAAATAACATAGCACCAATTTTCATATATTGAGGTTCTCTATTCTCTATTTTCAACCATGATCCATACAATATGTCACCAACTTACAAACAAATAAATAAGGGTAAATAGAATTAGGAAGAACTTATCTCTTTGTTTTTCGATGAAGGGTATGCACTTTTGTATCCATCCTTCCTCTTCAAGCCAAGCCACCTTGATCACTATCTTTCCATAGAGGTGGACTCCTATTGTAATGCCCCACCAAGTAACCTTAAAGGAAGTTGCAATTAACGTCTTAAGCGAACCAATATTTTTTTATAAAGTGCATTTAACATACACATTCACTTACTAATTAACAACAACCTCTAAGGCTACAAGGTTAGGATTACATAAACCCACACATACATATTACATATAACCATAACATTATGAACTTTATGAAATAAACATCATACATCATAAGAATGCCACATAACCTAATAAGATAATCAACCAAGATACAATCTCATAAATATTAACTTAATCCAATAGTTATATCACTCATTCCCAGAATGAGGCAATAGTACATAAGGTTACAATTACAAAATTCCACCTTATAAATATAAGAGGGATAAAATAACTTATACAAGTTAAAATATTACAATGCAAGTAATTACAACAAGAACCACGAGTTGTCCATCTAGATGTCTCGCCATCAAGTACTGAAGATAGATGGGGACCCAAAGGTTTTGGTGCATGTTCCACCCAACCAATATGATACCCGAAGGCCCACCCCCCATGCTAGGAGATAGTAACTAAGTAACATGGACAAAGATTCTACTACCTCTAACCAAAAGCAGACTCATACTGATATAACCAAACAAATGAACTAACAAGTACAACTCAATTACCATACAAGTACAAATCAAGTTCAACTCTAACATCACTGACATAGGTCACATTGTTTCCAGACATAAAATAGATCAAGTATGTTCAAAGAACCATATACATAAAATAATTAACAACAGTTGTCCTAGATAGAGTGTCATCGCATAGTAGTCATGAGATCTCCTCTGGGCATCCTTCATAGGCTCCGGTAATCCTGGTGGCCTCAATTGAATCTCGGCACTCATACTCACTCATGTAGCATCAAATACCTCTCGTACTGACAAGATAAATGACTATGCCATTCCAGGACTTCTCACTCATCCCAAGTCTATACGAGCCCTTGTGTCTATGAGTGGGGATTAAATTATCTTGATTAGTGTGAACTGCATCCTAATCATCTAAGTACATTAATTTAATTATCACTTGATTAACTCACTTCTGAAGGTTACCCAGTTTACCACTTTGAGCTTCGACCCCTAACAAAAGCCACTCTTTTATTCGACAACACACACTCAAACAATCCACCAAGGGAAACACAAGTGCATATCAACTAGGCATCATAATCCACTCCAAAATAATGAGGAAACAAAAGATATAACTCACTACAAACATCTTGGAGACAATAATCATATAGTCCACTCCTTTACAGGAGGTACAAAAGATCCTCGTTCATGAAAACTGGGTAAATTGAAAAGACGCCCCGCACTACCCAAGGAAAACAACTGGATGACATAAAGGTTCAACAACCCTCATCCTCTAAGTTCTTTTGGAAGATGTATAATTTAGGACTAACACTAAATCCCAAAACCAACAATGCAACTTGACGACATAGCAACAAAAGCATTCAAGTCATTAATCAAATCTAATATTTGGATTTCCTAAATCCATACTCATTCAATAGGTAGTGTTGACAAAGTCAAAGACACGATAACTAGATCATCTAAAATAATCATAACCCCTATTTCCCCTTTCATTATTGGAAATCTAAAACAATTAAACTTACTTCCCTTTACTGAATACAGAGAATTAAATCCTTTAAGATAATCATGAGGAAGATACTACTTTTGGATATACTAAATCCATATCTCTTTCATAATCCAATCACAATGATTCAATCAAGCTAAATAAAAATTAATAAATAACATAATTGATTCCTCATCAATAAAATAACTTCTTAATTTACTTTTAAATCGACACAAATCCATGCAAATAAACTCTTTCCATTTCCTAACCAAATCTTACATTTCATTCAATTTCCTATTTAGAACATGCAATCACTTTAAATAATAAAATATCATTTCTCTACCCATTTACCCATATACACTAATCAATCCATTTTAAATCTCTATTCAATAATATATTGCATACATCTTATTAAAACGAAATATGATAATGAATTTACCCTTAACATATTTTTATATGCTCCATATTATATATACACCAAACATATATATTAATAAACTCGATTATATAGATTCTTTAATATTCCAATCACAACGATTAATTTGTTCTATGAAAATAAAACATAATAACTATTGCCCTTTCAAAATTAATTGAAAAAAAAATTAAATAAGTGCCTTTATAATAAAGGATAGACTAGTTCAAATAATTTAAGTTGAATCCATTGTTTTCCTTTAAAATTAACATAAGTATTCTACAATAATTCTTTTCAATTTCCTAACCCAAACCTTATATTTCTTCTAATTTTCCAACAACGCCCTATGCTAATCCCATCTAAAAGTTTCCCTTTCCAAACTCTTATTACATACATCTATTTATTCAAACCATAAAATATACATTCTCAACAAATAAATTGTTCAAATAGAAAATGGTTAAATTAAAATAATTCATTGTCTCTTCATAATAATCAATTCCTGAATTTACTTTTAAAACAACACGATCCCATGCACTACCAAGAGAACTTACAATAGGTTGACATCACAACGACAACCCTCACAAACAACAAACTATCCGGAAGACTTATAAACTAACAGGTATTCAACCCATTCTCAAAGCATAAACACGAAAGACATAATCATTGAAGGCAATAGAAGAAACTACATTTGGATACTCTAAATTCATTTCTCATTTCATTACGTAATTCATTATATCGATAAAATTGAATTAAGAATTCATCTTTTCAGATAAGGGAGAAATTACACTAATATTTTATTCTCTAATTGTTCTTAACAAAATAAGTATTTTCAACTATAACTCAAAACATTTCGCTTTAAATTAAATAACCAATTGCCCTTGCAAATTAAATCATTATAAAATTAATCAAATTAACATTTGGTCTCTTCCATAACTTATTGTGTTAAAATAAGATCAATATTTGGACTATAACTCAATATCATATATATATTTTTTCAATTAAATCAAATTAATAATTGGACCTTTTACACATGAATTTAAATTCCACAATTAAATTTTAAATTATGCATTCTTTAAATCAAATATTTAACTCCTTCAATTAAACTTTAACATGTCATTTTAAAATAAACAATAATTTCCCCATATGTTTATAATTTTAATTCCACTAATCTAATATACAAATTTTATTTAAAATAATATAAATAAATATAATACTTTAATATTATAAATTATAATATAAAATATTATTAAATAATATTTTAATATTATAATAACAATACATAAAATATTAATATTTATAAATATCAATTTATTATTATTTTATTATCAAAGCAGCCATGGGAAAATAACTTAACAGCAGTCTCGTGTTTCAAGCATAACTCAAAAACTATGATCTGGGTATTTGCAGATTTTTGACAGGGATAAGAAAAATTCCAAGATGCAGAAACCCTTTAAATTTCTTGACAACCCAGTTTGCGTAAGTGGAGTTATATGTGACGCAACTAGACCATTTTACCATGAAAAATATAACTACCCTACGGATTTTAAAATCTGACTTTTAATAATAAACAAAGGGTTTCATTTTCTAAAAACATTCTAAATGCATTGTTCAATCTCTATGTTTGATTTCAATAACAACATAATCGATTTCCCCAAATAATTTAAATTCAACTGAGGTTTTCACAATTTTCACAAGCAAAGGCTGTAAATTTATTTAATTCTTTTCTTCTAATATCAAATTTGTTTTCTAAAACAGATTTAACAAACAAATCTTTAATCACTACTATTTAAAAAAAAACAATCAAGAACAATAAAACACAAAGAGGAAAACCTGTTACAAGAAGCTATAGGAAGAGATGAATTTCTGATGCAAGCCTCCTCCAAAGATTTTATGAATTTTCTTCAATCTTCCAATGAATCCAATCCAAAACCCAACAAATACAAACAATCTTTCTTTCAATCAATTTTACAATCAAAACTTTTTTCAAACCCTTCTTGTGCAATTTTTCCAAAATTTCTTCTTTGCTGTAAAAAAATGAATTTTTCTAAAAACTTACTGCCCTAAAATTAAAACATGTATTATTTATAAATCAAAAATACCTAATACAACCCTAATTCACATTACATGTAAATTAGATATTAATTTCAATTTCAATTTCAACTTCAATTTTTACAACACTAATTCACATTGCATGCAAATTAGATATTAATTTCAATTCAAATTCCAATTTCAATTTTTACAACCCTAATTCACATTGCATGCAAATTAGATATTAATTTCAATTTCAATTCCAATTCCAATTTTTGAAAACCCACTTTCAATTTAAAATGCAATTTCAAATAATAAATTAATTTCCAAAGTTGAAACTAATTTCTCAAATAAACATTTAATTACAATTTCTAATTTAATTCTCACCCGTTGAAATTAAATTCCAAATTTAATTTTAATTCTTTTATTTCCTTTCATTCTCTTGTATCACGTTTAATTAATTAATTTAATTATTTAATAACTAAATCCAACCCCCTTGGATTAAATTTAATTAATTAATTTAAATATAAACTTTTATCCACATTGCATTATTTAAAATAAATAACCATCAACATGATTTAAATGCAATTAATCTAAATATCTATTTCCAAATCAAGAATCTTTCAAAATTAAATAACATTAAAGCAAAACAGACAATGACTCAACACACACAACTGACGACACACTAAGGCTAGGGTGTAAACTTGACACATGTTACCTAACTACTATCTCCCGTTCAACTTAACCATTGGATCGACACGCTCAAACCTGTGAAACCAGGTGGAGTCAATGTCATGTACCTGCAATCCTGAAAAAATAAGTAAACAACATCATACAATATATCCAGCATATAATACACACTGTGAAGAAGAAATTACGGATTTGTAGGGCGCTCGCAAGCGAGTGATGCGAAATCGTCCTCTTCACCAATACACTCATTGAAATTGACACTTCCATCATAATCTAGTAATCTCATAATAACATCTCATGTTAACTCTACAACATCATTAATCCATAATGCATGTGAAACAAAATCAGATAACTACATCCGACAATAATAGTTGTCGCTCAATAGTAGCGATCAAAACATCATAACAAAATGTATTCAATATCAAAGTAGCTGCAACCAAACATAACATAAAGCAACTTGAACAAGAAACAAAACGGAGGGGTATTACACCTATCCTCTTCTCATTCTTTCTACCATCTCCACTCCAATTCTCTAAGAGGAGAAGTGGGCAATGCCCAAATCTTCCATCTTCTTGAACTATATAAGAATCCTCCAAACCTACACTCTTTCCCACAAGTTCTCACACATGTGTGAGTCTTGTGCCAATTCCAAGAACTTTTGGGGAGTAGGAGGTTGATAGTGACAAGTCACTCTTCTCAAGCCCCATCACTTTTTGAATTCGTCGCATTCATGAATGTGGACTTTTGAGGGGTATTTTCACACTCCAAGGACAAGTTCACATGTCAAAAAGGTTCTAAACCCATAGGTATAGGTCCTAGGGGTCTATTTTTGTTCAAAAACCAAGGAAATTGACTCAATAATCCCTTTTTAAAATCCACACAAGAATCCATACGAGTTTCACACTTGGATAAGGGTTTCTAAACCCTAACCCCCACTTACACCTTAAACACCCTCACAAACAAATAAATAAATTAGCCCTTTAATATCCGTGCCCTCACACCCTAGTCTACCAACATATTAACTCCATTTCCTTCTAAGCCCAAAAAGAAATAAAATACATAACCACAAGGGGATGTCTTTCCATTTTCTTTCATTGGTTTTCCCTTCTCGTACTGGTACCCTGGCTTTCCTACACATTACCAATTCAATCATTAACAACAATCATACATCACATTTTTTTGCTAGTTAAATATCCCAAGGCTTGACCTTACAACAATTCAATTTAACATTTCAACTGTATTCCTTGATTTACATGCATGCCTAACACACTCATGGCAATGGCAATGGCAATGAAACATAATGTCAAAATGAAATACAAGAATATTTCCACATAACCATACTATTTATTTCTCACATCACATCTCACCATCTATTTAAGGAGACATATAACAAACTAGGAATGTATAAATCACACATGAAGTGAGGTCTTACATAACTCTTATGTATGATCTTCCTCATTTTGGGAATGAGTGTTGTAACCTTATTTGAAGATTAATGTAATATTTAGATCTTGATGTATATCTAATCTATGTGATGCAATTTTAATGTTTGGAATGTATGTACTTTAAATTCATAATTAGTTAATCATATTCTATGAATGTATTTATGTTTATGTTAAATGGGAATCAGATGTAACCTTAGTCTATGCCTTAGAGGATGTTGGTGATAGTTAGAGAACTTCTCATGTTATTATTGAATTTTAAAAGAAAAAACAATTGTACGCTTTCGTAGTTATTGTAACTTCCTCTAGGGTTACGTGGCGGGGCATTACATTAGATTGTTATAAAAATTTTAGAAAAGTTACATGTGAAAAATTGAATGGGTTATTTGCATATATATATAAAATATGTGTAATGAATTTGTAAGAAATTGAATGTAGTTTATGGGATACTATTTTTAAATGTAAATTTATTTGGTAAAAAATTGATATTTCAATGAGGTGCTCCTAACAATTTTGGAAACACAAAAAGTAGGTGTCATTTTGGCAAACTTGAGTATGAAAAAAGAATCTTATTTTTGAAACTATAGATATAAGTAAATGGAACACAAGTGGATGTAACACATATTTTTATAATTATTTTGTAAGGAAATGATTAATTATGAACCTTTTACACATTTTTAAATGTTAAAAACATTTTTATAGCCAACCTAACTTGATAAAAAAATATGATTTTTTAATGTGTAGCCAATGAATCTTAGAGTATGATTGATATTTTTCATTTTAAGAAGGATAAATTGTTTGGAATTTATTGATGTTTTTCAATTATTATGTCTATCAAGAATTTATACATTGTATGTAGAAAAACCATAATTATTTATTAAAATTATAATCAAGCATATATTATATTTTAAGAATTATGAGAGTTTTCTTGATATACCAAATCATCAAACTAATATATTCCCAAGATAAAATTGAAGAAAAATTAGCAACAAAAGAATGAATATTCATTAATAATGGATATCAAACTTTCAAAATAGATGAAAAAAGGATATGTATTATGCTTGCACCCAAAATACTATTGTTGGGCTCGGCAACAACCCCTACAAAAAATCCACTTTAAAATATATGTGAATTTCACAAAGTTAAAGATAAAATTTAGCCATTTTTAATAATTAACATAAATTTCCATTTTATTAATCATCAAGTTATTATTTTTCTTTGTAATAGTGGGCAGTAGTTGCCATCTTAAAGTAAAGAGGTTGAGGAAACATTAAAAGAAGGAAATTGAAGCAATTAGAGAAAGATTTTGATGAAAGAAGAGGATAATAAAAAAAGGATTGAAAATTACTCATGAAGGTGAAGTTTCTTCTTTACCCAACACACATGCAAACTCAATCTTTTAATGTTCAATCACCGAATAAATTTGTTGAATTTAATGAATTATTTGATAAAAAAAATTGACATTGGTGTGATATTAAAAATGAAAATATTGAAAATTTTAATAAATATAAATTTATAAATGAAAATGAAAAAAAAAAATCATAGCCTGTGTCTAGAGGTAGTAGGTCTTGTCTAGGAATCTTGGTTACTATCTCTTAGTATCGGGGGTGGGCTTTCGAGTACCACTTGGTTGGGAGGAATGTGCACCCTACTTCGTTGGGTCCCCTTTCTTTTGTTCAAGATGGCAAGATCTTCTAGTTGGAGAGATCGTGGATTCCAGCTTATTTGTTCCTTGCATTGATTATTGTTACAGTTGACTCTTGTACTTATTTACTCCTCAGTTGTATTCGAGGAGGTCTCATGTAAGTTGTAACTCTTATGTATGATCTTCCTCATTTTGGGAATGATTAACCTTATTTGAAAATTAATGTAATATTTGGATCTTGATGTATATCTAATCTATGTGATGCAATTTTAATGTTCGTAATGTATGTACTTTAAATTCATAAGTATTTAATCATATTCTATGAATGTATTTATGTTTATGTTAAATGGGAATCAGATGTAACCTTAGTCTATGCCTTAGAGGATGTTGGCGATAGTTAGAGAACTTCTCATGTTATTATTGCATTTTTAAAGAAGAAAAAAATTGCACGATTTCATAGTTATTGCAACTTCCTCTAGGGTTACATGGTGGGGCATTACAGTAGGTTGTTATAAAAATTCTAGAAAAGATAGACTTAATCAACTGCATATGAAAAATTGAATGGGTTATCTGCATATATATTAAAAAATATGTAGTAATAAATTTGTAAGAAATTGAATGTAGTTTATGGGATACTATTTTTAAATGTAAATTTATTTGGTAAAAATTGATATTTCAATGAGGTGCTACTAAAAATTTTGGAAACACAAAAAGTAGGTATCATTTTGGCAAACTTGAGTATGAAAAAATAATCTTATTTTTGAAACTATAGATATAAGTAAATGGAACACAAGTGGATGTAACACATATTTTTATAATTATTTTGTAAGGAAATGATTAATTATGAACCTTTTACACATTTTTATAGCCAACCTAACTTGATAAAAAAAAAAATTAATTAATGTGTAGCCAATGAATCTTAGAGTATGATGGATATTTTTCATTTTAAGAAGGATAAATTGTTTGGAAGTTATTGATGTTTTTCAATTATTATGTCTATCAAGAATTTATACATTGTATGTAGAAAAACCATAATTATTTATTAAAATTATAATCAGACATATATTATATTTTAAGAATTATGAGAGTTGTCTTGATATACCAAATCATCAAACTAATATATTCCCAAGCCAAAATTGAAGAAAAAATTAACAACAAAAGAATGAATATTCAATAATAATGGATATCGAACTTTCAAAATAGATGAAAAAGGGATATGTATTATGCTTGCACCCAAAATACTATTGTTGGGCTCAACAACAACCCCTACAAAAAAAACCACTTTAAAATATATGTGAATTTCACAAAGTTAAAGATAAAATTTAGTCATTTTTAATAATTAACATAAAATTCCATTTTATTAATCATCAAGTTATTATTTTTCTTTGTAATAGTGGGCAGTAGTTGCCATCTTAAAGTAAAGAGGTTGAGGAAACATTAAATGAAGGAAATTGAAGCAATTAGAGAAATATTTTGATGAAAGAAGAGGATAACAAAAAAAGGATTGAAAATTACTCATAAAGGTGAAGGTTCTTCTTTACCTAACATACATGCAAACTCAATATTTTAATTTTCAATCACCGAATGAATTTGTTGAATTTAATGAATTATTTGGTAAAAATGACATTGGTGTGATATTAAAAATGAAAATATTGAAAATTTTAATAAATATGAATTTATAAATGAAAATGAAAAATAAAAATCAACATGAAAATGTTAGAAAATGTTATAAATAACATATTTATATAAGTAACATCATAGACAAAGAAGAAGAAAGTAAATGTAAACCAAAAATTCAAAATTATGGATATTCCCCTCTTATCCTAATCTCTAGTGATAACTAGTCTTCAAGTCAATATTGGTGAAGAACTTCATTGCACTTAGACAGTTCATGATAGTGTTCATCCTTGGAATTGTTAACATATACCTTATAATAATTTTATTGGTTTCCCTAGAATCAATACACATTCTCTAGTCACAATCCTTCTTAATTCTTAGGTGCTAGTATCATGGGTATCACATGTGGGCTCAAAATATCTTATATCATAACTTTTCATAATAGCTTGAATGCACCATATTGTTAATCTCCTCTTTCCCCACTAGTGTCATATTTTATGACATCCTATTAAGAAAAGTGGCTCCTAATAATAAATATATGTGATGATCGATACTCCTTATTCAGAATAGACCTTACAGGATATTATTAAATATGATCTATCCTTATATTATTCTAATAATTCTAAGAGATACTCTCTTGATACATCTTCACATCTGTTCATTTTTGGTACTAAATTCCTTTAGAATTAAAATAAGCATGCTAAATCTCTTTATTCCATCCAAAAACTTCCTTCCATCTATAGAGCATATCTTGACATTATTATACAAACTTGATCTTCATTGTCCTGTAGTGGTATTAACCGATGTCTCTAACCATTCTTATTTACATTATATGTGTTTTCTCTCTTATCATGTAAAGCATGTTATTCATACATCCAAGGCCTCTCCAATAGTAGGTGCCACACATCTATTAGCATTATATCACATAAGACTTCATCATAATAACTCCCTATCTTAAATCTTACCCAACATCATTCATTGGCCATCACCTTATGCTTTCTCTACTTGAATAAGAAATCATGCAAGGTTTTTTGTGTTTCTACCTCTCAAGGTTTAAATTTTCAACCATTTCTTATGATACCTAGTTCTATATGATTTTTTTATCAATGATTACATCTCAAAACATCTCCCCTACTTCACATATAGTTTTGAATAAGTTTTTTCCTTGTATTGGTCCTTCTCCTTTAGGAAAAATCATTAAGGCCCTTCTCATCATTACTGATTCTCAATGTTTGAGGTCATCATCTAGCTCATTTGAAGTTAGTGTGATTCTTCTTCCCAAAATACAATTCTAGTGTTTCTTTTTTACCACTTTCTTTGCACTTGAAAACATTAAAGTGCTCTATTCCTTTATTCTCTCTACTTGAAGCATGTTGACTCTAAAGGCTATTTTCTCATCCCTTCTATAACTTTCTCTCCCTCTTTGGTATCGATATTTATTTTATGCAGCTCCTTATCCTTTATTTTTTCTCTAATATTTTCTTTAGATTCATATCATTTATGTTAAGTGTGAAAACTTCTTCTTTCATTACAATATGTATAATTACCTCAAAAATATAAATTTTCAACTCTCCTACCTTCCTAGCAAGTTCTTCTTTCATTGCAACATGACCTCTCCCTTTTATACCTTTCCTATTTTCCTATTTATCAATTCTACTAGTTCTCAATTCTATTGTTCTAACTTGCCTTCCACTTTCATCACAAATTATTATACTTATTTTAGTGTGGTCAACCTAACCAAACTCATATTTTATTGAATAATTTCCTTCAATCAATTGGTGTATCTTGCAAAACTTTCCTTGTCTACTTGATTGTACCCTATCCTACTAATCAATTTGTGAAATACTTTGGTGTATCCTTTCACTTTTTTGTCCCTTTGTCTCAAACTTCATAATTTCTTGAGTAGTTCTAGCTCATATTCAATTGGTATGAATTTTATTTTTAATTTTTCAATCATCCTCTTTTATTCTTTATCTCTCCTTTCCTTTCTTATTTATTCCTAGTTGTAATTCTTTCCACCGAACAATGTATCCTTTCAAATTTTTCTTCAAAAACCTAACCACCAATATCCTCATACTCAAAGTACTCATCTAAATCATTTATCAAATCAATCAGTTCTTTTTTATTTAGATCACCATAGTATTTAAATAAACTTGAATAATAGGCCTCTTGCAAATTTAAAAAATATCATTTAATACCTTAAGATTATTTGGATCATCTTCTTGATCTTCTAAGTCTTGCACATTCTCTTTGTCATCTTCCTTCACACCACTCTCGTTATCATCCATTTGGATTCATCCACTTTCTCATCCAACATTTGGAAATATTGATAATTGTCTAGATTTTTAATTAAATCATCTTTCCTATATTTATTGCAAAAAAAAAATTATATTCAATGATCCACCAAAAATAACCCCTTGCATATATCTACCAATTTGTATTCAATTAATAGGATTCTTGTAGGTCACCTCATTTTGTGATATATTAACAAATAAACCCGTGAAGAATATATTTACTTCTCAACTTAATGCAATAATTGAAGGAAGGTCCAATGAAGGACTAACCAATTGTACAAAAAAAAAACATAAATAATAGAATCACAATAAAATGATAGAAGATATCCCTTGGGAAACCTTGAGAGAGGGAAACAACTAACCTTCAAAGTATTCCTCCTCGTGTTATTGAATTCTCAAAATAGGTTACAATTTTCTACAATGACATATATGCTAGGTCATAACACAATGACTATTAATACATCTAATTCCATTAACCTTGAATTTCACCCTAATCCTCCCTTCTCATACCTATGGTTGGACCTCTTTAATATTTTCTATAAATTTTTCCTATCTTCGTCTAATGATTTTTAATAATTTTGGAGCCAAATATATATTAGTCTTCAACCTCCTTAATGATCTACATTGGCTACAAGATTTCCCAAAGTTCAATACTTCTTGAAATGTGTAATTATCTAGTGAGAGTTATGTTGGCATTTTTTATAACAACCCAAGCAGAACTCACAAGAGCTCCTATGAACTTGCCCCACTCAATTGTTAGAGTCTTGAAAGCTCTGTGCCAACTTAACGAGAAAACAGCAGTGAACACGGTTGTTTCTCCTACACTTCGGACTCTATAAGATCTAGGAGGGTTTTCCTAAAATATGTTCACTTATGATTGAAATGATTTGCTCGTATTATAGATAAATAACAGATAATTCTCACCAGTGTTAAAAGAGATAAACCTTCAAGAAATTGGTTGCTTCTTAAAAGAGTTCAGATCTATTTAACAGAGAATCGAAACTATACCTAAGTGTACTGATATGAATTATTTTGAATGAAATTTCCTGAAGCCATAACACAAAATACAAAGGATGAAAAGTAGTCAGAGTTCCAGTGCCATATCCTAAAGCACGGAGTCAAAAAGGAAACTGAACTACAGGGTAAATTTCATCTAAAGCACCTATGATATGTATGAATAGCATTACAATCCATATATCAATATTTGAATTTATTACTCCTTGATGAATCCTATGTGTTAATTCGCATAAACTTACTGGATAACTGAAGCATTTAACCGGTTCTTTGAACCAAAGCTATAGTCAAACATAATCCATAGTAAATAACAAATGGAGATTAATGAAAATCATCTTGGATAGATACTTCATTAATAATTCATGCAAATTATTACAATAGGAGAGAAAATAAACTCAAAAAAATCACAAGGTTAACACAAGCATGCTCAAGAACCCCATGATTTACTAAGTTCTCAAATCTGACTCAAAATTTCAAAACCTGGACATATTTTTCTCTCTATACTACTTGACTCTTATCTTACGTATCATGAGTAATTTCAACAGACCTTTCTCTCAGCCCAAAATTCCCTTTTATAAGAATAAGGGAGCCAACAAGCTTCAGGCCGGAGAATACACATGTCCATTTTTCACTAGACCGATAATCCCTAATCAATTATCTTTACATCATTTGTTGGTAAGAGAGGAAAATCCAAAAAAAAGAATGATCATCAGTTTGTTGCGGAGGAAGAAACCGTTGCTCCAAGAGTCGCACACCTTACACCAAAGCATCATTAACCGTTATTGCACTTATTCCATTTCAACTTCTTGTACTTGAATTCGAAGAAAGAATGTATTTTAAAATATATTATCTAAGGCCATAACCGTGGTTTATATGACCAAATTGCAATTCTCGACCAGGACACTCACAATTCAAGTTCATTAGTGAACACCTTTTTCCATGACTCGAAATCCTCTTCAAACGGCCAATTGAAAGCCACCACCTGATCCACCATGTTTCGGTAAGGTACATACTTTATCATCAATGACATGGCAGTTTTATCAAAATGCTCCAGGAAACTAATGACAAATGACAACTTTTCCAACATGTTTTCAAACATGCAGATATCAGCATTTTTGCATATCTCATGTGTTTGAGCAATCATTAAAGTATTCATCTGCTCCTTCCACGCCTATAGGGGCTTGACCATATCCTGACTATGCAAAATATGAGGTAGAAGAGTCAAGTCCTTTCCATCATAAATATCCCTCAATGTTTTAATTTTGGACTCCATAGGAGCAGCAAACCCCTGAAACTTTTGCTCCACAATACCCTTGACAAATTGATATGTTCCTATGACTGTAGGGTATTTGTCCCCATGTTGTTTTGCCCCATCTGCCATAAATTTTAACTTCTCCATTCTAGGGCCCCATCTACTTAGCAAGGGGATAGCCAATTCTCTATCCCTTGGAAACAACTTGAGTGCTTGCAACATCATGGCATAATTTGCATGAACATTGTTCAGCTTACTCTGGACCTATTTATGTAAATGTCGTAGCACAATATCAACAATTTCTAAGTTAGTCTTTCCTATTGCCTCTTGGATTTGGTTCACCATCTCCTTATATTTTTCAACCTGCTGGATTAACCCTTCCCTAGAAAGATCTCCATCTGAGCCACTGGTTTTTTCAATTGTAATAGGCACTTTTCCCATATTATATGGAACAATGGCCCAAGATTGCTCATGTGCAGAAGGTTGAGGCTGCTCTACTGGTGGGTCAAAAATAGTATGGCTAGAACTAGCTTGCCTTTGAGACCTCAAGGTTTCCATTTGTTGTCTTAATAAGTCCATCTCAGTTTCCAATTCTGCTACCCTTTGTTGACTCTTATTATACTCAATAATAATGTCATTATACTTGCTCCTCGGAGTATCTCAGTTTTTAGTTAAATCCTCCACTATTGCTCTAGTGAATTTGGCAACATTCACAACCATGTCAACAACCTCCAATGTAGGAGTGTCAACAACTCCTTTTACAACCAAATGACCACTAAGATCTGATGTTTCTACAACAACAAGTTTTTGAGACCCAGTGGATAGTGACCATATTGCCAAAGCCTCTCATTCCTCACAAAAGGCTAATCCTTTAAGTGTCAATGCAGCCTCCTCTGTTTCAAGCAGTGGCCTATTGGCTCTCCTTACTGTGTCAAACACCATAGCATTAGCAATATCCCATTTAGGGAGTAGCAAAATTCCACTCTTTTGAACCAATTCCCTACCCTGTTCTGGTGTGATTTCCTTAAACCTTTCCTTCATCTGCAATCTAACCCTTGACTAGATTACCTTCTCTGGGAGCTCTGGATGCAGACTTCTCTCATATGCAACCTTCTCAAAATATGATGGGATATGAGCTCTCCATACAAAATCTTTAAAAGCCTTAGTATGAACAAAAGAGTCATCCATCATGAACTCTTTGCAAGCCTCAATCCTCAAGTCATCATTATTTGTAATCCCTTTGATCTGATCCTTTCCCAATCTTAGGGTGACTGCCCCTGAACTCATTGCAGTGTCAGCTGGGTTTAGTGGCACCTCTGGATTCATTTCATCTAGAGTTACAATGATGTCCTCTTCATCATTATCCTCACGACCAACATCCCCCACACTTTCAATCCTCTGCCTCTTTGGAGATGGTGGGTGAATCTGTTCTGAAAATCTTGGAGGAGAATCCAAGTCAACAATACCTGGCACAGATTTCCCTAGGACAGATGGTGCACCACTCCTTGTAGCCTCCTCAACCCTGCCTCCCTTTCTCCTAGAAAATACCTTTATCTTATTTTGAGGCTAATAGCTAGGCCTTTCTTCTACTCTTACCTCAGGGTACTCCTCAATTTGTGATTTTCCCCTTTCTCATACAATCTTTTCATCCTTTAAGACCCCTACTAGACTCTCAAAGTTGTCAAGAGCATAAATTGCCCTACTAAACTCATCTTTGGCACCAGGTATAGGATCAAAACCAGGCATCTTTTCTCATTTACTTCTCACTATTTTTGAATAGGCAATGAACATTTCCTTTCTCTCATCTTGTAAGTTCAGATCAAATATGTTCCTGATGATATCTTCAGGAAAGTAAAAGTTGTGGACAAAGGTCCCAGTTCAATGTTTAGCCTTCATTTGGGAGATAAAACCCTCTGGATCATGATTCCTAGCATGTACAGTTCTTAGCCTATATGGCTTGAGCAATAAGTGCAAATTCTTCCACCCTCCCTTTATCATGACAAAATTGATGAAAGTTGTATATTCAGGGAAGAAAGATCCCTTCTTATGTTCATCAGGAAAATGGAAATCTTGAGATGCTCCCAACTGCCTCATGACTTCTACGAAACCAAGTCTAAGAGGGACCTCCTTTGGTAGAACAAACGGGGTGGCATTTGTGCCAAAAACCCTAAAAACTATTGTGTTGTGATTGGGAATAATATCCCCCCAGTTATGTGTTAAATTCAACTCAGGCCTCCTCTCCATATGTCTTAGGAAATCATGAATTTCCTTTGGAATCCTGGGGGAATCAAACACCAAGGTCTTTCTTAACTTGGATCTGAAAACATTGTGAAAGGTTACATAATTGAACTTATGATCATGCATGTCTAGGACCCTAGTCCAATACTGGACAGGCATCTCAATGTCTCCTTCTCTTTTCTTCAATTCCATATCTTTCTCAAACACACTCTAACCCTTATACAAAAACATGTGGATTAGCAGATAAAACCATTTGAATCCTACCCAATTCTTCCCCAGCTTCATGGCTACCAAACCTAAATGTATTTTCTCTACAAGGTAAGTGGCAAAATCGTATACCACATTATAGCCCGGGTGTTGGATATTTACAGCCATGTACATCACATCAATAGGCAAAGTCTTCTTCAAATTTATCCCCAGGACCTGACACAATGCACAAATAGTCTTCTTGAAATGGACGGTGAAATAGTCCACTGGGAAAGGTTCAGGCTCACTCCTGCCAATAACAACTTTCCTCTGGTTCTTGCCTCTTCCTGACACAGCCAAATGGGGTATCAAAAGGAATGTTCTGAACAAACCCTTGGTGTTTCTGTATTCCTCCCTGAAAACCTCCAAGTTGATAGGAATCATATCCTGGCTCCATTCATGCAAACCAAAAATCTCTGTGATTTCCTCTCTGGTTACTTTGATCATTTCCTTTCCAAGGTTTGTTGTGACCATTCGGGCCACACGATCGTACCTCATAGCAATATCCTTCAATAGGTCTACATCCTCGTAGACATTGGGTACCACCAGCTTACCCAAGTCCAACCTCCATGGATTAAATAGAGGAACTACCAAATTTATGTTCCCAAACCAATTGGAAAACAACTGCCAGCCAATGTACGACAATTCGGCATCGCGAATTGCACATTGCTTATCCACTAATCCTTCCAAAAGCAAGGGCCTGTAGAACAATAATTTTCCCTCCTACTTCTTGCTTGTAGAGGGCTTCAGTAAATCAATAACATCTTGGGAAAGACCCCTAGATGTAGCTTCGGAACCAACAATTCGTGCCTTGGGTGCCATTTATATCAAACAGATAATAATTCGAGCTAGGGTTTGCTTATTTTTGAAATGGAAAATAATTACACTTTTCTTTCTATTGCCACCACAGAAAATTCTTCAATAATTCAAAATCAACAGCAATTACCTAAACCAGTTCTAAAGGTGAATTTACTCAAACAGTTCTTTAGGAACGGAAAAGAAGACAATCATCAATTTTTTAGTAAGCAACCCTTACACCTTCCGAAAACACAAGAAAATGCGTACGTACTACTTACAGTTTCTCTTGCAGAGTGTCAAATGCAGTGAGACTAGAGAATTGCATAATGGCCAGACAATTCTTCCTCAATCAAGAAATGTAGCTCTGAATAGTATTTTACTGATCTTTTTGGCATTTAATTATGCAGGCCGAGTCGAACTCGACCATTACTATTCACTCGCGTGAGATAAAACGACTATAGTACAGCACCAGTTCATTTAAAACCGAGTCGTTGATCAAAAGCAATGTTGGCCAGGAGAACGACTCAGATTAAGTCAAAATAATTTGAATATGCCACATCCACCTTCCAGTCACCACATCAGCACGAAATGGGTCCCACCACACTCGTTCATCGTATAACATTGGCATCCATGCGTCAACAAATTGTGCACCTCAAAACATTATTGAGACTGAAGTTTTAAATGCGCGAGGTTAGCGATGAACGATCGTGATGCATCGGTATCTAACAGTTGTCGGCATCAACATCCATCCTCGGTCAGCAATCAACACCTATCCTCACCATCAAATGCAACAGGTGGCAGCATCTCACAAGCCTCACACTATTTCTCATTACGTAAGCAAAAACCTTGTGAGGTATGCGAGGAATGGTTAAGATTAGAATTATTTCATCTGACGGTCAACAAATCTACACATGCGAAAAAGGTTATTCTTAGAGAAGGGGACCGACTAGGTGGATGGGGAAATGACCCTCGAGGTCAAAAAGATTATTCAATGGTTAATTTATAGCAATTCGTCAGCCCAATACCACAGGAACACTAAGGTAAAGACGCAAAACCGAAAGGTCAGGTAAAAGGGGCTGGTAAAGTCACGGAAAAAGAGGGATAAAACACCACTTAGGTGACTGACCACCACCGATAACAAGTCAACACTCAAAAAGAAAAAACCCAAGATCCAGACCAGTTAAAGGTAACATAAAAACACACCATAGAGGGAAAGAAAAATAAAAGCTCCACCAAGTTAAATTCTCAAACCAATCCAAAATGAAGAAAAATATGTTTGTTTGATGCCCAATATTTACTTTCATTAGTCCAATAAGTCTATGTCTTCCTTTATTGTTTACAAGCTTCATATTCTCTAATGCAAAAATTAACTCTATAATTGTGAAAATGCACCTATCCAATACACATTCACAAACCCAAATATATTGTTACATGAATATGATTTGTTAGAGTAAAGTAATTAATCAACTTTACTCTCCTCTTAAGATTTCGCTTTGCACACATATTAGTCATTTAATAATTAATATTAATTATTAAATGTACTCACCTTTAGGATTAGGTTTTCCTTTTAGGTTTTGATCTCCTTTTATAAGGATTGATCTCTTGTATTTCTTTTATGCTCTATTTCATTTTTTTGGAATACATCTTGCACATTGTGAGAGCCAAACCCTTGTCTTGATCTCTCTCTTTCTCTGTGACAAGTCTTTTGAATGCAGGTATTGATCGAGTTCTATGGATTTGTATTTCTCAAATCCTACAGTATCAGAGCCAGATTTGTTGTAGCTTGTTCAGTTTTTTGAAAGATTTAGAGATCTAGGTTTGGCTACATCAAATCTTTTTCTTTTTCTAGTTTTTTATTTGGAATAGGAGGGGTTTATTTTTTTGGT
The DNA here is from genome assembly GCA_007115665.2 of Sequoiadendron giganteum. Taxonomy (NCBI): domain Eukaryota; kingdom Viridiplantae; phylum Streptophyta; class Pinopsida; order Cupressales; family Cupressaceae; genus Sequoiadendron; species Sequoiadendron giganteum. The sequence continues at coordinate 260,039,767 of CM021105.1, forward strand.
GCACTTTCAGCTCAAACAGACCTCGCCGTTGAGCTCACAGCGTCCAAAAACCCCTATTTTCATATAAAATTTGTCCGATTTGGCCACACTCATTCTAGGAAACAAAAAAATTTTACCCTACGGCCGTACGACCCCAGGGCATGCCGTTCGAGAAGAAAAAAAATCAATTTTTTTTTTTAAATTGCATTTTTTAATTAATTTTTGGGTTGGAAAACCCATGGCCAGTATTAATCTGGGCCATCGCCCATCGGCCACCAAGCGGCCACCAAACGGCCACCTGCCAGCCGCTCGGCCAGCGGCGCCCGCCGACCACCCGCCCACTGTCGGTCCGCCACCCCACACTCCACCAGCTGTCGGTCCACCACCCCCGCACTCCGCCTGGCCCCACTCAAGCTCCACCATCATGCCACCAGTTGCCCATGCACCACCACCTATGCGCCAGGACCCCTGGTCGGCCATGTGACCAAGGGCCGGAGGTTTTTAAGCCCCTGAGAGCTGTTCAAATTTTTTCAAAAATCCCTTTTGAGCTGTTTTCGCAAAATTGGGTGTATCTCGGACGTTTGAGCTCCATTTTTTGAACGAAAATAGGCGTCAGAAAGTTGATTTCGGTGCCATTCTGATGGTGGAAGAAAATTTTCAAAAATTTTTAGTTTTCATGCATTTGTTTGCAGTCAACAACTGATGTTGCTTTCTACACTCCGGAGGACATAACTTTGTCGATTTTGCTCCATTTTTCAAAAGCGAATAGGCATCGGAAAGGTGGTTTTGTGCTCTTTCCAGATCTATAGTTTATTTCATCAGAAACTTCTTTAGGTACACAAATATTTATCTCCATCATATACTGCTTTCTATTATTTTTTGGCTTTCAGTTTGTACTGGGGATTAGTTTTTTGCATTGTGGGGGGGGTTTTTTTTCCTACTTTCTGTTATTTACATCAGAAAAATAGAATCTATAAACACCAAAACAAAAAACCCCTTCTGCATCTTCTGTCTAGTTCTGAAAGACCACTTAATAATTTAAAAAAAACATTCAGAGCAATTGAGGCACATTTCATAGCATGGCCGACAGATCTATTGAGCCTCTCACATCGTGTAATTATCTTGGAAGGGTCACATGACGACACTTCTCTGGTCTCGAGGGTTATGGTCTTGTTTGGATGCGATTCAGTCTCCATTGACTCGTGCATTTGAGGTTATGCAACACAGGAATAATATGGATTAGGCTATGGGATTGATGGCTTTGCACATTTCAGATAGTCTCCTGTTTCATCTTGAAGGGTGTCTCACACCTAGGGCCTATTGGACCAAGTTTGAGGGACTTTTTGGCACTATCAACGAGTTTAAAGCATTACAGCTTGAGGCCGAGTTGACTTCCTTGGTACCTAATTCCTTTCCTTCCATTGAGGACTTTCTGATGAAGTTCAAACAGTAGAGATCTATTTTGCAGCGTTGTGGCAAGAATAAGACTGATACAGAGTGCATCTTCTTGATTCTCTCCAAGCTTCGGGGTCCATTTCAGATCTTCTCTTCGACCTTCTATTCCACCATGGATGCCTTGGGTGCTCGCCATGTCATGCCTACTTTTGAGGTGTTTTGTGATCATCTGACTCGTGAACAAGCCAAGCTCAAGCAGATGGATTCACTTTCAGGTTCACAGAACCAAGCGTTGGTAACCCAATCCTCCAAGGAAAAACAGAAGCAAAAACTGAAGCCCAAGAAAAATTCAGGGGCTTGTGAGCATTCCTCCAAGCCACCACCTAAGTCTGATTCACACCCACAGCCCAAACAGAACAATTCTTCCAAGTCCGGTGAGTCTTCCTCTAAGACTAAGAAGAAATTTGGCGATCCTTGCAGTTTTTGTGGCAAGGAAGGGCATCCAGTTTCTAGATGTAGGAAACATTTAGAGGCTTTAGAGGAAGCCATGCAGTAGCATCATATCACTGCCCCTCATCCTCCTTCCCAACCCACAGGGAAAGGTCATGCTCTTTCTGCTCGAGCATTGTCCTCAGAATCCACTTGGATTCTAGATTCTGGTGCTTCTCACCATATGACACACACAGAGGATTTGGTCACCGCTCTTGCCCCTACAAGCACTAGACATATTGTAGTTGGTGACTCAGCATAGCTTTCAGTTCAGGGTTCTGGTACTGTTTCATTGGATGGTGGTTGTCTTCAGGATGTGCTATTGGTTCCTGACATTTTGACAAACCTTCTATCCATTTATCAGATTTTCCACTTTCGCTCTGGTAAGACAGTTGAGTTCTCACCACATGATGTGGTTATTCGAGACCTTCATGATCCTGACTTGGTTGTGGCTACTGGGAGTGTGGATTCTGCATCACACTTATATCGATTTGATGGTTTTGAGAGTTCAGACATTGTTGGTTCCTCTCTTATAGCACATGTAGATTCAGTGAGCAGGCTTCGGCATGAGCGTTTCGGCCATGTCAATTACAGATATCTCCAGCAGATGAGTACTCAGGCACTTGTGATTGGGCTCCCATAGATTTCTTGTACTGATGGTGTATGTCGAGGTTGTGCCCTTGGCAAACATCATCGTGATCCTTTTCCTAAGGGTCACACCACTCGTGCTAAGGCACCCCTAGATTTGGTATATAGTGATCTTATGTCCTTTTTGACTCACTCCTTTTCAGGGGCCCGCTATGTGCTCACTTTTATTGATGACTTCTCCAGACGTATATGGGTGTACTTTCTTAAGTACAAGTCTGATGTCTTTGACTCATTCAAGACATTTAAGACATTTGTGGAGAAGCAATCTGGACTTTCTATCAGGAGGATACGCACAGATAATGGGGGGGAGTATGTTAATCAGGCTTTTAGAGATTTTTGCACTAAGCATGGTTTACAACATTAGTTTACAGTCCCTCACACCCCTCAGCAGAATGGTGTCGCTGAGAGAAAGAACATAACCTTACGAGAGATGGAAAATTTTATGATACAGTCTCGAGCTATGAGTTCTTCATTTTGTGCTGAGGCAGTCAATTGTGCCAATTATATTCAAAATCAGATGCCTCATAAGGCATTGTGACATATGAATCCAGAGGAGGCTTGGACCCATGTCAAGCCTGATGTTTCTACATTCTGAGTTTTTGGTAGTGAGGCTTGGGCATTTATTCCTGATGCTCAACGGAAATCCATGGAGAAGAAAAGCCGACCACTCATATTTGTTGGCTACTGTGAGGATGTTAAGGTGTACACATTGTTTGATCTTGATTCTAGAGAGGTCTTGTTTTGACGAGATGTCCAATTTGATGAGCGCTATCCTCAGATGGATTCTCCATCACCAGCTTCTCCCTCATTGCCTACTCCTCCCTCTTCATCTCTTGAGGATTACTTATCTCTTGAAGATGATGTAGATGATGATGATCAACCATCTCCACCACCACCAGTTGCTCCGCATTTGCCTAGGTGGGCCCGTGTTACTGTTGAGGCAGCTGGTTCTTTGGTAGGTGATCCTTCAGATACTCGTCGTACTCGTGCTCAGACATCTGGTTCTAGTCTTTTGAGTCATGCCATTTCGGATGATCCTCAAAAGTTTTCAAAGGTGATAGGTCACCTTGAGTGGGATAGGGCCATGGATGAGGAGTATTCTTCTTTGATGAAGAATCATACTTGGGATCTTTGTCCTCTTCCTACGGGAAGAAAGTTGGTTCGGTGCAAGTGGGTGTACCATACTAAGTATGTTGTAGATGGTTCTATTAATAAGTATAAGGCACGTCTTGTTGCGAAGGGGTTTTCTCAGGTACAGGGTATTGACTACTCCGAGACCTTTGCTCTTGTTGCCAAGATGAACTCTATACGCCTTGTACTTTCACTTACAGCTTCACAGGGATGGACAGTGTTCCAGATGGATGTGAAGAGTGCCTTCTTGCATGGAAACCTACATGAGGAGATCTATATGGAGCAGCCTCAGGGATTTGTGCAGGACACTTCTTGGTTTGCAGACTTCAGTGTTCATTGTATGGTCTCAAACAAGCCCCTCGAGCTTGGTATGAGAAGATGGACTCTTTCTTGCTTTCCTCTCAATTCACACGTTGTCATTCCGATCACACAGTGTATTCTCAGCGTCAGGGGGGTGATCTTTTGATTCTTGTGCTATATGTAGATGATCTCATTCTTACAGGTAGCTCATCCTCCATGATTCAGAGTGTTCAGCGAGCTTTGATGGAGCAGTTTGAGATGACAGATCTCGATCTTCTGCACTTCTTTCTGGGTCTTCAGGTTATTCAGTCTTCGAATGGGATTTCCATATTTCAGGAGAAGTATGCTCTTGATATGCTTAAGCGATTTGGCATGCTTGATTGTAAGTCTTCCCCCACTCCATTTCAGTCAGGTGTTATTTTGTCTTCCACTTGTTCTACTCCTTCAGTGGATCCCACTTTATACAGGCAATTGGTTGGAAGTTTGTTGTACCTGACACATTCTCGTCCTGATCTTTCTTTGCGGTTGGCCTTGCCTCTAGGTTCTCCCATGATCCTCATGATATCCATTGGAAAGCTACCAAACGTATTTTGAGGTACATTTGGGGCACCACTCATTTTGGCATTCACTACACTTCAGGATCCCCTCACATCATTGGCTTCACTGACTCAGATTGGGCTGGTGATGTCAATGATCAGAAGTCTACTTCTGGCTTTTTTTTTTGCCTTGGCTCTGGTCCTATCACATGGTCTTGCAAGAAGCAGTCTACTATTGCATTATCATCTACAAAGGTTGAGTACTTAGCAGCAGTCTTAGCCAATCAGGAGGTTTTATGGCTTCGACAGTTGATGACAGAGTTTGGGTTTTCTCCAGATAGTCCCACTATTCTTTGGTGTGACAATCAGAGTGCCATTCACATTTCTCGCAACCCAGTGGAGCATCAGCAGACTAAGCACATTGAAATCCACATGCACTTCATTAGGCAGTTGATTTAGGATGGTTCTCTCATCTTGGAGTACATTCCTACAAAGGAGTAGGTTGTAGACATCTTCACTAAACCTTTAGCATCTTCGCGCTATCTTTAGTTGTGCTCCATGCTTGGGGTGAAGGAAGTTGTCCTTGGGGGGTCTTAGTGAGGCCTTCCTTCCTTCATGTTTTCTTTAAGCATGTTTCTTTATCTCTTTTTGGAGAGGAGTTTTTTCCCATTGGGTTTTCTCCTTTTCTCCGTTTCATAGAGATTTCCTTGTACTTGGGTACCTGATCAGGCCTATTTATCGAGACCCATTTTCAATTTCATGCATTGTAGTTACTTTTTCTTTCTTGCACTAGTTTGTAGCTGCACTCTTGCTCATCTTAAGGGGGGATGTTAGAGTAAATTAATTAATTAACTTTACTCTCCTCTTAAGATTTCGCCTTGCACACATATTAGTCATTTAATAATTAATATTAATTATTAAATGCACTCACCTTTAGGATTAGGTTTTCCTTTTAGTTTTTGATCTCCTTTTATAAGGATTGATCTCTTGTATTTCTTTTATGCTCTATTTCATTTTTCTAGAATACATCTTGCACATTGTGAGAGCCAAACCCTTGTATCGATCTCTCTCTTTCTTTGTGACAAGTCTTTTGCATGCAGGTATTGATCGGGTTCTGTGGATTTGTATTTCTCAAATCCTACATGATTCTCCTCAAACATTTAAATATACCCAAATTATCTTCTTTAATTTTCTATCAAAATTGTATGACATGATTGTAAAACATGGTAAAATTTAATGTCATATTCTATAACTAACTAGAGAATAAAAATTGTAAACATACTATGTGAATGTTGGGTATATGAGATTGTCTAATTCCTAAAATTATTATTCTACATAATTTAGTTAATAATTATTTGTATGTATCTTATTTATTAGCCTATACTAGTGTTGGAAAGTTTTTTTTTCTTTATTTTTTGGTGATCTTGTTCGATCTTACATCTCATCTAGTTTCCCCTGGGTATTATTATAAATACAAGAGATTTCAACTCTATGATTTTAATTATTATTCTTATATTTTATTGTGCCTCATTGATAAATCCTTACTCTAAGGTTGGTGTGCTTATTTACATATCCTATATTTTAACTACCTTGCCCACCCTTGTGTTGGATTTAGGGTTTACATTTTATAATATTTTTTGATTGATCTTATGAGATATTTGTATTTATGTGGCTCTTTTAAAATTTCTTAATTTATATTATTATATTTTGATTTAAATAAGATAATACCTCATTTCATATTCATGTTAATTTTACCATCTTTTAGATAACGCCCTAGTGTTACATCATGAACTCTCAAGAATGTTTATCTTTAGTTTCTATCCACGCTTCCATAATTTATTTTTATATGTTTAAACAAATTTAAACATGTCATCTATTTTTCCTCAATTCAATTCTAACATTGTATTATACTTATCAGGTCACATTAAATCTTTGGAAGCTTTGTATCACCACACATATTCATCTTATTTCATTAAGGATTTGATTATAATTTTAATCTCCATATTATATATCCTTAATATACTTTCTATGATAGTCATAGATTACATAATTCTTCTATGGAGAGTGATTAATTAATGTTCTTGATCCTTATGGTCTAATATATTTGAATACATTTTCTTCACATGATTTGATTCATGGGACCTTTATTAAGAAGGAAATTCATGATAAAAATTCAATTTGTATTGGAAGAAATTATAGATTATGCGATGAAGATACATCTCCTCTACTTATGCATCATATTATTTCATCTTATGTTGATGTTGTCTATACTAGTCTATGAGAGGAGATATGTGCAAAAAATAATCTATTACCACATAGTTACAATGGATAAAAACAAAAGAAACATACCATAGCACAATGAAATATATTAGGAAGACTTGTAGAGATAAAAATACCACACTATAAAGAAACCAAATATATTATCTAATAATTAAAGGTTACAATATAGTTGTAAATTATAATCCTTTAAAAGAGTATCACCAACTAGAGATCTCGAGTAATTTTTCCAACACAATAATACCTACAAAGCTCACTATGTAAACCTCCATCTCAGGAACCCAATAAATAGGAGACATAATATATAAAACCATAAAATGGTACTTATTAAAAGTCAACTAAAACCAACAAAAATGCAACATCTAAATATCTAGTTAGAAATCCAATACTCAATCCCAAAACTTGGAGTCCATAAGCATAAAATAGAATATTCCATCCACCAATCCATTAACTCATCATAATATAATCATAGAATTTGTTGATTTATTTTAGTTCCATTATATCCATTAAAATATGTTTAATGGTGTGTCATAACACACATCTTAGTTTGGTCAACAAATGTAACACCTTATAGATCGTTTATGTGTCCTAGATATTTTTACATTTCCAATTTGGGAGACCCTACTTTTTAAGGGTATAATTTTTTATTTGAGAGGCTATTTGACCCAAGAAAAATTAGATATTAAATAAATTTACTTACTAGACATCCCTATAAATGATGATAAACATCTTTTAATATTTATTTGGACAAAATAAATGCTTTTACCCATAAATTGAGTTTTTCTAAATTCCGTGGTCTAAAAATTGCAATTTTTATATTCTTAACATTAGGATAAAGGTTGAGAAACATATGCTAATATATTCCTTCTACATGTCATGATAATTATGTCTATAGATGCATAATCTTTTGATATTTTACATTCTTTCATACATGGTTGTGTAGTGCATAATGATGAATCTTTTACATCTCATTTTATCCCTACTAATACATGACAATATTTCACATAGTGATTCCTCTCATAATGATGACATACATTTTGATGATATTTCATTACATGCTTAAATTCCTTTTCTTATATTACATATTTACTATAATACTTATGTGGATGTTTGTTTACATGTAAAATAATTTCTACTCACTAATTATAAAAAATTTGATAATGCCATCTTAATTATTAGTGATTTTATGTATACTTGAATATCAAATATTTATATGGTTTCATGTATATCATTTACTTTGTACACTTCCTTAATGAATTTATATCATGATTTTATTGATCTATCTAAAACCAAGATACTCCCTTGGAATAATCTAATTTATCTTCTAAGCCTATTCATGAAGGTAGTGTTTACATTAGGTTTCTTATTCACATTGCATACCCTAAGGTCTAATATAGCATATTTTTTCATAGATACTCAATAATGTATGCTAAATAAAAAAATTATGGTGTGAGAAAATAGGATTACGATGTGAGGGTGGGTACATACATAATTAATATTTTATTATTCTCTAAAGGATTAGAGATATTATTGTAACAAGGAATTCATGAGGCAGTTACATAATGGACTTGTGAGAGCATCTTCCATTATTAATTTATATGTATATGCAATTAGTATTATTATTTTTTACTACTTAGGAGTTATTTATGCCCCTTGCATGTTGGATATCAAAGATCCTTGTATAGGTAGCAATTACATTATATTTTAGAGGACACTCTCTATAGTGGAGCATGAAAATTCTTACCATAGTATAAATTAGGACCTTGTTTGAACCCATGGTATTATATTTTGGTGGTTTTATAGGCTTCCTTAACTCTACATATTGATGAATTGAGATGGGGGAATTAAACATTTATTTTTTTGAAAAGTTAAGCAGCATTTACAGGGCGTTGTACCCTTCACAGCGAGCCACAAGGGCCAAAAAGGAAATAGTCTAAAAAGCTAACATTATAGCAAAAAGTAATAGAGACGACACATTAACAGCACAAAAACCACAGAAAAGCAGCCAAAAGTTAGAACACCGGCAAAGGCAGCAACTAACTGGTATTATCCCAGTTTTTAAGCAGAAGGTCCACAACATCATCTCCAACCCAGTCTTTGTTCTCCTGGCCATTATTTCCCTCCTCCTTGATAATAGTGGACAGAGTGTTAGTGATGAAGTGGCCCAACTTCATTGTGAAGCTGGTCAATCCACGAAACCTTTTGTTGAGCGTGTCCATTTTCTTCTCCAAGGCACAGGGCTCCTCCCCAATGTCTATAGTCCCCGGGATATCTCCAGGCTCATCAACCAGGGGATGCGAAGAAAGAGAGGCCGAGGTTTCTTTTAGTAACTTTTTGTCTTCTGGGTTAAATGACCCCTCCATATTCTCATTCTCATCTTCCTCAATTTCCTCTTCCTTATACTCTTTGTTGTCAGACTGCTCCTCCTCTGAATCCTCAATTATCTATCTCTTTTTACTATTTTTGCTAGCCTCTCGGATCTCCTTATGGTGTTCTCCCCACTAGTAATTACTGTGTTTCCCACAATAGTATCTCCTTTAGAATCTTTCCCTATTAAGTTATTTCCCTTCCCCTCCCTCTCAATCAACTCTGACATACCTTTCTTACCATCCTTTCCTTTTTTGGTAATGTTGGCCCTATAGGCAGACTTTGTTGGGGTGGACATCAATTCAAAAAGGTTGGCCGCAACACTAGTATGTGCATTACCCAACCCTCCCTTCAGTTTTTTAGTATCCAGTTTAGCTTTGGGGTTTCTCGCGGTACCCAGATTGGATTTTCAAGGAGGGATTTTTGACTTAGCCGGGGAAATGTTCACAATAGTCAGGGGTTCGATTTCATCAATGCACATAGCCGAGATGGCTTTGGGAGTAAAAGGGGCCAGGTGGAAGTGGTAAAGTCTCAGCATGAGCCCCTAATGGAATGGAAGAGGTGGGAGATCATTGGGGTTAAGGTTGGCTAGCTCTTCGCATTTCTCGACAGAATTTTCCAGGTCCATAAGCAAAAAGAAGGGAAAGCTAAGAAAATTTTTATGTCTTAAATGGTTTAACAGGGGAAAATGATTGCAGAAATAGGTTTTGAACCTACCTTCCAAGGTGACATATTTCATCAACGCTAAGCACACCTGGTCCCAAGCCTCCGGAAGAGCTTCTCACTCAAATCTCGACTAGTTTTGCACCTGTTCCTCGTTCCCCATGAAGAAAGATTTCAAGCTTTCATTATCTGACTTCTTAGTATGCTTAGGGTATTTTTCCCGGTACACAACATTCCAGTGGCCTGCGCGATAACTTCTTCACTAACTTCAAAAGAAATACTGCCCATCGTGACCCTTCGGTCCTTCCACGAATTAGCAAGCTGACCAGAGAAAATAGGGTCATGGCCAACCAAAATCTCCATGAGAGGATCAATTTCACCTTCAATACAAATATGCCACACTAAAAGATTCTTCTAGAATTCATCATAGTTGTTTCGCTCAGTTCGAATGTGGTCGCCACCCATACTTTCAACCTACACAGAAAACCAAAGAGTTTGCAGAAGACGTAAATTGTAAAAGCCAGTAGGGAAACGGATACTCATCACATAGTGGTCATTTAGGCGAGAAATGCAGTGATGGGTAATGACGCCAGTGTGCAGGTCACATGCACGAAAGGGAAAATCACCACAGGGTGACTTGACAACGGAGTTAATGTGGATCTTGGGAAGATTTCGGCCAGCTAAACAGGAAATGGTAGGCATGCAGGATTCCTTATCCTTGGAGTAGGCACACGAAAAACAAGACAAGTTGGTTGTATGGCTAAAAATAGAAACATTCCTATGAGTGTGAGTTGAGACCCACGCTAAACTAGCAAGCAAGAAGGCGCTAGAAGGAAGCATTCCTTCATAATGAGGGGTCAAATTAGTATTTAAATTCACACTTACGGAGGCTATGATGGTTTAACACAAGATATCACACAATCCCAAAGAGGAGAGATCACACGATACGACCTCTCAAATTCATCAAATTCGTGTACTTCCTTATTCCCTTCATAAAGCCGCCTTTTTTATTCACATTACAATCTTTAAAATTTAAAACCCGCCACCTTAGCAATAGAGCTCATCCACCAGGCCCAAATGACAAAAAAGTGGGCCACCCAACCATCACTTAGCACCTGAAGATCTCTAAACACATAATGAGTGATAAAATTAGAATCCCTCCATCTGTCAGCCATCTCAGCATTAACGCTCATTCACCAGACCCATAAAATAATCAAGTGGACCCCCCATCCAACACCCAACACCCGGAGATTTGAATTCATCATGATAATTGGTTTCTTTGTTCTCTCAAGATGATATCTTGAATTTATGGCGGTATATTCTCCATTCTCCTCCAACATTTAGAGTAGCCCCAGCAAGTGTTGAGATTAGCCAAGGCATCCGCCACTTGTTTTCCCTCCCTAAATATATGTGTCACTTTTTTACCCCAAAGTTTGGATAAAAGGAACCTAGTGTCCAACAAGATATCCTTAGTATTCCAGCCAATTAGTCTGTCCATATTCATAGCATCAGTAATAGACTTAGAGTCTCCTTCAATGTGGAGATTAGCAATCCTCAAAGAGATAGAAATTTGGAGGCCCATGAGCAGCGCATGCGCTTTTGCCAAAATAGAAGACTGGAAACCAATACCTCCAACAAATCCCGCAACCATAACCCCCCTGGGGTCTCTAATCACACCACCAATACTAGCCCTACCTAGGTTTCCCTTAGCAGCCCCATCAAAATTGAGTTTAAATTAGCCTCTATCCAGAGGCTCCCATTTGGTATTTTTCCTAGCCAAGGAATTCGAATTGTCAAACGAGTTAGCCTCTAACCCCTGGTGCCAAGCCTTGGCCATTCTAATTTCATAATCAAGAGGTCCTTTCTCTGGGAGTTTCCCCTTAAAGAGGGATATGTTTTCATCAATAAGCCAGACACCAATTTCAAACACATCCCTAGGATTCCTCTCAATATTCTTGAAGACCCTATTGTTCCTCTCTTTCCACAGACATCAACCCAAAATAGGAGGAACCTGATTCCAAATTTCATCTGGCACCAGATGGGAATAGGGACCACACCAGCCTAGGATGAAGGATAAGATATCCTACTCATAACCCAAGAGAATCCCAATTTTCAAAGGCTATCCCCCAAACTTCAGCAACAAACAAGTAGAGTAACAATAGGTGACTGATAGTTTCCTCCCCGCACTTACAAAGTAAACATCTATTTGGAATATAAAATCCCCATTTCCTCAAATTGTCCTGAGTAAGAATCTTGTTATGGCAGGCCATCCACCAAAAGAAATTTATTTTAGGGATCATGTGGCAATTCCATATCTTCTTCCAAGGTTCCTCTGTAGTACCCTGGTTTGTCAATAGTTTGTATGCCGACCTAACAGAAAGATCTCCCTGTTTGTTAAAGGTCCAAAAAAACTCATCTTCTCTGTCATAAGAGGGAAACTTGGTGATAGAGAGGATCTCCTGGAGGGACCGAGCCAAAAAACAAAGGTCTTGAGACTAGGGACAATAGAGGATTAGGTCCTTCCAAGCCCTAGCCCCAAGGGGTCTAGAAACATAATCACTGATATGGATACCAAAATACCTCTGAGTCGATTCCATTAGAGTCCTAAAGTTAGAACAAACTAGAGGGGTATCAATTAGCCACGTATCTTCCCAGAATCTGATCTGATTTCCATTTCCCATTTCCCATTTAATCTCATTCCTTAGCAAGCCTTATGTGTTATATATGCTCCTCCATGCCAAGGAGCCCTGGGGGTGAGACTCCGAGAGGCAATTGATCAAAAGCTTGTCCTGAAGGTATTTGGAATTCAAAATTTTGCACCAGTTCTTAGTGTTCCTTAACTGATCCCAACCAACCTTGGCCATCAGAGCCTTGTTAGTGTTGAAAATTGTCCTGACACCTAGGCTACCACAATTTTTAGCCTGACGGACCTTTTTCCCATTTTACGAAAGCAAGTTTCTTTTTATCCTCAATCCCAGACTATAGGAAATTCCTTTGAATTTTTTCAAACTTATTAGCAATGTTCTTAGGCATCTTAAATATGGAAAGGAAATAAGTTGGTATACCTTGAAGGGCCACTGTGAGCAGTTGGATTTTGTTAGCATGGCTTAGGATGGAGCCTTTCCACCTAGCCAATTTCCTTTGGATTCTTTCTAGAATCGAATTTTAGAAGTTAGGGGTAACCTCCTTAACCGTGAGAGGGAGCCCAAGGTAAACCAAGGGGAGGGACCCACTAACACAACCCAGAACCGCAGTCACTCTGGTTTGCAAATTAGGTGTGATGTTAAAGAAATAGATCATGTTTTTATTGTAATTGATGCTCTGAATAGAACATGAGGCATAATTGTTAAGGCATGCTTTCCATTTCCTTTCTTCTACCGTAGAGGCTTTCCCAAAAAGAAAAGTGTCATCCACAAATTGTTGCACAACAACCAAATCTAAGGAAGAAGCCGCTCTAATGCCCATAATGGAGCCTTCTGACAGCAGACCTGTAAAGTTTGTGTTAAGCATATCAACAATCATGATGAAGAGATAAGGAGATAGGGGGTCGCCTTGTCTAATCCCTATGCCAGCAGAGAAGAACCCAAAGGGGGACCCATTGACAAGAACATAATACTTAACAGTATTAACACACTCCATAATGATTTTGATAACCGAATAGTTGAACCCAAACTTAGCCAAAACCTTTGGGATGAAATCCCATAAAACTTTATCATAATCTTTAGAGATGTCCAGTTTAAGGGCCATCCCCACATAGTTACATCTATCCATAAAATGGAGCAGCTCGTGGGTGCTCAAAGTAGCATCAAGAATATGGCGCCCAGGGACAAAACCCTTTTGGGTAGGACTAATGATTTTGTCCAGAAGGGGCTTGATACGGTTCACTAAAATATTTGAAATGATTTTATAAAAGGTGTTACATAGGCTAATGGGTTGAAAATCAGTCATGGATTGAGGCTCTCCAATCTTAGGAATAAGGGCAATGAAGGTGTGATTCATTTTTTTAAGGATTTTACCTGATTTTAAGAAATCCCTGGCTGCTAGCATGAGGTTCCCACCCATAGTATCCCAGAATATCTAAAAAAATGCAGGAGGAAAACTATCAGGGCTCGGGGCCTTGAATGCCCCCATGCTAAAGGTAGCCAGCCAAACTTCTTCCCGAGAAACAACACTAAGAATCTCATTATTATCTTCCTGGGAAATGAAGGTAGGTAGATGGTTGAGCAGCACATTGTTCAAAGCCAGGTTTGGTGCCTCAGTTGGGGCCGAATAATCCTCTTGAAAGTAGTTAGTAGCACGAAGGCCAATCTAGGTAGGATCAGAAATCACCACACCAGAATCATCAGTCAGTTGAGAAATTTGATTCATTTTCCTATGCTTGATGGCAGACATATGAAAGAAAGAGGTGTTCCTGTCACCTTCCTTCAACCATTGGACTCTGGATTTTTGCTTCCAAAAGGCTTCCTCCTTTTTGGGAACCCATTCCCATTCCATCCTAGTTCCCCTTTCCTAGTTGTGAGTCTGCTGAGTGTCATCTCCTTCCTCCATTTTATTTTGTAAGGTCCTCAACTCTTCTTCTAACAACTTGTTTTTTTGAAAACGCATCACCAAACACACTCTTGTTCCATCCTTTAACCATGTTTTTAATATCTTTGATTTTGAAAAAAATTCTAAACATGGGAGAGCCATGGACAGGATTATTCCACCATTCAGCAATTTTACTTTTGAAGTCAGGGTGAGAATTCCACATTATCTCAAAATGGAAGGGGATGGGACCCACAGTAGGACAAATATTAGTGGTCAGTAAAAGGGGGTTATGGTAATAGATCATCCTGGGCAGGGTTATTATATTAGCATCTAAAACATTATTCCAATGGGGAGAGTAGAGGAAATGATCTAAACGAACCTGAATCAGGTGATCACCAAAGCATCTGTTAGTCCAAGTAAATTCTTTTCCCATGAGATCAATATCAATTAAACTTGAAGAATTCAAAAAATTAGCCAAGTCAGAAATGTTGTCAAAGTAATCCAAAAGGCCACCACTTTTTTCTGATGGAAAGAGATGAGAGTTAAAATCTCCAGCAACCAGCCAATTTCCACCCCTATTCTAATTAATTTTAACCGCAAGGTCATGCCATAGTGTACTCCTTGCATTCCTCTGGTTAGGAGAGTAAATATTGATTATAGACCAAGATTCACCAAGGTAAGTAAACCAGGCCCCCACACTATTTTAATAGTGGAATAGTTCAGAGCCCTGAAATTTTGATGGGTTCAAAAGCACCGCCAAACCCCCTGAAGCACCCTCAACATCACTGTAGACATAGGATGCATTTGGCCAAATAAATTTAGCAATTTTATCAAAAATGGCCTTCATCATTTTGGTTTCTTGTAGTAGGCACACATCAATCTTATGTTCCAACACATAGTTCTTCAGAGCAAGGTGTTTGTGGGAGCTATTGAGCCCATGAACATTCCATGATATAACTCTCAATTCTGACCTTTTTTTGAGGACACATCCAATGTCCTTTGTTTACCCAAGGCAATCTCATTTGTCATTTCTCTCATCCTAGCGAATCTCTAGGAGGGCCTACCTGGCTTTGAGTCACCTCCTACATCTGCCTTCTTCTTCCTTCCTTTTTTCTTTGGCGTTGTCCAGATCCCTTCTTCTGTAGTTTTCTCAAGCTTCAAACCCCACATACTTTCTATAGATTCATCAACCATTTTGATGCTCTCTTCTTCCCAGATTTCACCATCCTCAATCATTGTCTCGCAAGTCCCCACAGAGACCACCACAAATGGAGGAACAACAGCCAAAGAGTCAGGTCATCTAGATAGTCAAGGGTTTAACAGCAAACTCCAATAAAGCACTGGGGTTGACTAGATCATATGGTGGTTCAACAAAGGTGGGTGAAGGTGGAGGGTCATTAGGGGAAGGTGCAACACTCAGAGAATTAATCCTAGATTCTTTCGAATGATGGGGATCATTTCCCATAGGAGGTGTAGGATTCTCCAAGGTATAGTCAACCTTAACCTCCCGACTGAAAGAAGATTTGTAGTCAGAGATAAGGTGACCAACTTTAGCACACTTTTGGCAGTAGACCATAGCATTTTCATAACACACTGGTTGTGTCCAGTTACCAAATTTAGAGCACAACTTAACTATGTTCAGAAGGACTTTATCAACACAAATGTTAACACAGAATCTAGCAAAAACTAACTTGAATTTCGACTTGGTAATAGAGTCAGTGGTGACAAATCAACCCAGTGAATCCCCAATACATTTGAAAATGACTTCATCCCAATACTCAAGAGGTAAGCCCAGCAGTCGCACCCAAATTGGAGCCAACTTAGTCAGATCAATAGTAGGGTCAAAACCCGGCTTCCAGCGACACATAGCCAAGCTATGTTTCCCATACACCCATAGACCCATTGAAAGAGTCATCACCATGTCCTCCACAGCCTTGAATCTGAACAGAAAAAGACCACCAACCATCACATAGATCTCCACACTACCCTTGAGACGCCATTTTATCGTCGCCCATTTCCAAACCATATCCACCGTTGGACAAAAAGAAAGAAATCTGCCCACCATATCATTCTCCATGGAGGAGAGAATCCTATCACAGACCAAATCAGGAATGTCAAAATCCGTCCCAGAAGTCGTGACAACCTCAGGTAAAAGAAAGGTCATGGAAGAGACTTGTTCCATTGGATAACACATCCTTCCAGCCTATCACCGGAAAGATCTCCACCGCCAGCACAAAAGATTCGCCCGGAACTGCAAAGGTCTTCTAAAGGTCCGAAGGTGAAAGCACTATCCCCACAGGAGTGGTACTTGAGGGACACGTGCCCGAAAGCGAGGTTCCTAGGTCAGGGGGGTCAGAGGGGGACCGTTTAGTACCCCCAAAATAGAATCCACCATGCACGTAGGAAGAGAAGAGGGAAGCGGGAAAAATAAATTTGTAACACAAACATTATTTTTGTTAACGTTATGTGATTATCAATTTTACACCAAGATTGAAAGGTTTAAGTTCTTTGAGAATTTTTATTTAAGTTGAAATTGTCAAATATATGCTTCAATAGGAAGCAACAAATATTTTGTGTCATATAATGACTTTTGAGACAAGTGAAGCACTATCACATTCTACATAGGAAAAATCCTCTATCGCTACTCCAAACTATTCCCATTATCATTGATAGAAAAATTATATTTGCAATTATTTTAATTTTTAATTGTGTAATGAAATCTACTTGTGGCATATTTCTCCTGTATATTGTAGTTTTTCATTTAGCATATATGCTAAACAATGAAATTACATGTTGAATTTTAGTAAGGTATATTACTTTATATTAACTTAGATATATCATTTTCATATTTAAATTTTTATTTTACATGAATGTTGAGTGATACATAGTTTGGGATAAATGATAATTCTAGGATTCACATGAAACTTGAAGTGAGAGAAAATTTAATGATTTTTTTCTCACCCATGCTAATTTTTATTTAGTTTTTAAAAAAATTGAGAGTGATTTATATGTTTACATATTGAATTGAATGACATAATTTCACATATAAATTTGGGTTCATTCATCGAAATTATTCATCCCTCATTTTCAAACATTTAGCTCCACTTTATCCATAAATACACATATTTTATTATATTCACCCTAATTACTCATATATTATACCTATCCATACACTTTCCCCCAAATATTCCATTCCAACCTTGATTCTAGCACCTTGTTGTCTTCAGTCAATCCCATAAATCTAACCAATACAATCTACACATTCATATAAAATATTTTAGAAAACGAAAAATCCACTTCGTTTTATATGATCTTAATTTTATTACTATATTTTTTAGAAAAAATAGTTAAATGCAACTACAAAACCATCAAATTTGAATCCCACATTCAACTACCAAATTTTTGATCTAAATTAATTTATACTTCTATTTATATTTCTTAAGATTAAACTTAGGGAAATTTTATTTTACTTTACAATATAACAAACTAAATGTTCACTCTTAAATCATTCATCACTTCAAATATTATTATTTTCTTATTTTCTACACTTCAATGACTTATCTTGCCTTTATGCATCTTTAGTCTAATTGATAATGATTTATTCTTAACTACTAGATAAATATGGTTGGTACTTTGTTTGATGTTGTTACAAATTATTAAAAATATAATTTATTTGAGAAATAATTAGATTACATAGATATAAGAATATTTTTCTTAAATAACTGATTACAATATATTAAGTAAAAATAAACATACACATATACTACACATCAATATCTATATTATTTTAGGTACTTTAATTACAAATTAATAAAAATGTATTTCAAAATTTTATGATTAAATTGATTTGAGTTGGACATATATATAATAGAGGAAATAGAATAAATGGCATGATAATTATTCATAATGCCTCCACCTAAATCTTAATACATCCACAACAAAAATCCTCACCATTGTTCACTATTAATTAGCCACTTAGAAATGAGACATTTTCATTGTCTTTTTTCCAATGTTAGTCCTTTTAAGGAATAGTTTTGATGATTGAATGATTATAATTATTTTTCATAAGATACATTTAAATCTTAAAAGGGAAAAATATAAGAAATTTATAACTTTGTAATGAAAATAAATGGTTTTTTTCAATTGGTATTATTTAGCTTTAAAATTAATTAAATTAATATATTAAAGTTTTAGAGTTAGGAATGATTATTGAAATTATTGAAAAAATTTAAATTAAATAGAATTAAATATTCTATCTAGTAGTTTGAAAAATAAATTTGAAAATAATCTCAATTGAAAACGACGATGGAGGACTGCACGATATGGAGTTCACATTTTTCCGTTAACTGTAATTTTTCAAACTTTTATGTCTATTCTGTAAGGTCCAAGGGTTTTCATGAGGCATGAAGGGCTCTAGAGACTAGTTTTTCCAATGATAAGGGTGTAGTTTTCAATAGATCAACTTTGGGTTTTTATGGAAACTCGTCTTCATTGGTGAAAAAGGAAATTTTTGGTAGAGTTAAAGGAGGTAAGGGTTTTCTTGGTTGTTTTTTCATGATGGGGCATGGTTTCCTAATCAGCAAGCTAGCAAGCCTTCTAATTCGAAGTACCATCATAATTCGCGTGCCAAGAAATCTTTGATTAGGGAGAAGCAAGTTCCCTTTGATATTTGCGTCCCTGATTTAGAAGCCCTTGTAGATTCATCAAGTTCTTCTCGCTCGTGGGCTGATGTGACTTTTGGTTGATCATGTGGTCATAACGTTATCCTTGCTTCCCGTTCTTCGGCTTCTTTCCCCAATAATATTCCTATTTTTGGTACTTTTGGGACTCCCTTCATTCCAAATTCAGATTTTTCTTGTCTAGCCTCTTTCCTGAATGGCATTCATGTTGTTTTCCATAAATATTTTGCTCCTTTGAGATCTCCTCTTACTTTTCCTAATAACATTGTCATCAATAAGAAGGTTTTTTTGGGTCTGAATGTTAATGGCATTGATGAGGATGTGCGAAGAAATCATCCTAAGTCCCATATGCAGGGGAAGTATAAGGATTTGGATTTTAAAGGAAAGGAGTGGATACTGAAACAAAATTACAATTTGGGGAGTGATCAAGTCAATGTTACGCTTCCTCATGCCATGCTTCAGTCGTAGATTAATGATCTTAAGGACGTGCCCCTCATTGGTAAGTTTTGGAATTTCACTCCTGATCTTGATTTTTTTGAAATATTGGGTATTTCAAACTTGGGAAGGATCTATTCAAGTTTTCTTTTTAGATAAAGGGGAAGGTTTCTTTGTAGTTATTTTTTTTTATAATGATTCTAGGAACGCGGTTTATAGAAAAAAATCTTGGATCTGTGAGGGTAAAGGTTTATTTACAACCCTTTGGACTCTAAATTTTTGCCCTTCTCGGACTAGGGTTAAGTTCATTCCCTTTTGGGTTCAGTTGCAAGTTTTTCCCTTGGAGTACAGAGAAACGAGCATTATTGATATCCTAGGCAATTAGCTAGGCATTTTTCTGCATTAAGATTTGCAATTTTTCTCTAATCCATTGTTCCCAATCAGGCTTTGTGTTCTTATTGATGTTTCCAAGATTCTCCTGAAAGTTGTCAATATCAAGTCAATCCACAACTTGTGGAAACAAAAGGTGGTTTTTGAGGATCCAAATCAATTTTATTTTCTCTGCTATTTTCCCATTCATCCTTTAAAAAAATGTGTGGATTTTGAGGATTTGAATATGGATGTCAATATATATTCATCCAAAATCTCTGAAAATATTTTGAATGATAAATCGATTGTTGCTTTTTCTACTCCTGCCAAGAATTGGTTGTGAATGATTGATTTGTCTTTCTTTCCTAAGGTTTTTGATTTTTTTTTAGGGCAGGTGCATGGAAATGGGTAGCAATTTTGTGGACACCCTCAAAAAAAAAAGTTGAAAACCATAACGCGAGCGCGTTATAATGTGCTTGTGTTATGTCTTCCGTTAAACCTAGGCAAGGTCTCGGTGGTTACAACTACAAACAAATAATGTGAGCGCGTTATAACGTGCTCGTGTTATCAACAGTTAAAAGCAAAAAAACAAATGTAAATCTCTCATTTGCATTTTGACTGGTTTTTTTGTTGCACGCATGGCCAAAAACCCCAGAATATCGTGCTTGCGTTCTAGGAGGAGAATTTCTTCACCAAGAATCCATAGTTCTTCACAACGATGGTGCCGCAACGACGAGGAGCTGTAAGAGGTAAGGATTCTATGGTTTTTGTTCTGAATTTGTTAGTTTTAGGTTGAATTTGATAACTATTTGTTTGAATTTTTAGGAGATGCAAATAGACCTGCAAACCCTCAAAATCCTCAATAGGAAGACCAACCAAATCCTCAAGATCAAAATCAACCACAGTATCAACCTCCTCCACCAATCACTCAACCCCCTCTTGGCACTCAACAAAATTTAATGAGTGAAATTGAGAAAAACAAAAAACAAATTAAGGATTTGATCAATAGGTTGAGTGATCCAAATGCTTCAACCATAGAAAGAATGACCCTAGCAAATTCATTGAAAGATATGTTAACAAACGTAGATTCAATTAGCAAACAAATAACTGGATGGGAAGATAGGAGGTAGGCGGCTAGGGACTATTATGCAAATAAACTATCATACAAGGATGTGAAAGATTTAAAAATTACAAAAGGTGATTTGTGCTCATTATTCACTGACCCACGCACAAATCAAAATCTTACCCTCAATGCGAAGAGGTTTCCTATCCATTGGTGCCACCACTAACAGATGAAGGACTGGTTTTATGATAGGTGGTACATGGTCTTCGATTACCCACCGTGCAACAATTGCGAGGTCCCACAATATTTCCTTCAAAAACTATACAATGAGTTCATATTGAACAAAATCCCAAATTATTTTGATATGAGGGATTTCCAGGGGAGAGGTAGGGGGTCAGCTCAAGATAGACCTGGTGCACAGTCGAATCCTACGCGACAAGGTAGATGAGATCTCACTAGGCCACCTCATGAGCACGTTGTTATGCCTTCCGTCGTGAAGGAAAGTGCCGATGTAGAGACATTGCAGGCAATCAACACTTTGACCTAGAGTGTCATCCATCATACTAGTCCTATTCTACAGTGCCATCTAGGGTAGTCTTCTAGTGGTGGCCTTCGAACACATGTGTGTCAATCTTGTAGGGCTACTTGTTCACATGACCCCACCAACCCTCAGGAGACTAGTACGCAGGATCCGTCTGTAGCTATGGAGATGGAGAGGGCAGCTGACATTTTGCATGAGGGATATGGCATTGATAGTCAGGTAAAAGTTAGTGCATGTGTTCATTGAATTTAGTTTATTAAATTTTGATTTTGAAATGCAAGATTAACTAAAAATGTTTTATGATTTTAATAAAATTATAGGGTCACAGTGTTGAGACTAGATACACCGGCCCCCCATAGACCTATTTTTGCAGTACACCTATCGCTAGGGTATGTAACTAGTAAACAATTATAAGTTTATTGTATATTAATGGCATTGTTTTACGAATGGTAATTTAATATGCAATTTTGGATGTTGAACAGACTAATATTGGAGGTTTTGATGGAACACTTCCCAGTAGCAGTGGATTTACTCAAACCTTCACGCAAGTAATAGAATAAAGAGTTTAACTAATGAATCAAGTACTTAATAGATTTGTGTAGTTTATAAATGCACATCGTTGATTACGTTATATAATTTGTTGTTTTATTTTCAGTTGTTGCGAGATGATACACCTCTGAATGTGACGAGGGAAATGAATATTGGTGTGACATCTGCTATACAATCCTCAATGGCTCTGATAGAAGAGGTATGACGCAAATTAGTAAATTTTAATTTACATTTGTTGTTATAGATGTTAGTGAAAAATCAAACCATTATTGATTCATGTAGTTTTTGTCTATTTGTATGGTTTATACAGGGCTTTAGCACGCCTAAGCATGGGTGTGAGGATATTTCTCTCATGGAGAGAGATTGTGAGATGATTGTAAGTGATTATTCTGTCAAATATATTATTTTTTATAATGTAATTTCTATATATTCATGTCTTTACTTCTTATTGTAACAATTAAAACTTCACCATGAACTAAACCCTAGGAGCAGTAGCAGGAGCACTCCACGAGCGCAACAAAAATGATTGATGGACCTATCGCCATTCGAGCGAAAAGGAAAGGGAAATATTTTATTTCCTGCGCATGGAGAGCAATGACTTTTGATTCCAAAGTCCTTTGTTGTATGCCTGCATGGAAGTTTTGTACATATTTTTTATTGGACATATTTGACATTGTATGCCTAGATGGAATTCTCGTAAGCCTATATGGCTATTTTGTACATATATTTCATACTTATATCGACATATATTGATATATGCCTACATGGCTATTTGGTTAATACAAATATCTTTTATCGATGTCTATCCATATTTGCATTCTAAATTGATGGTTCAATAGATATGAGTTACGTGTATTCAAGTGTATACTTTACAACTTACGTGTCTACTTTGTGACTCACGTGCATTTGAGTGTATACTTTGTGGCTTACATGTTTTCATGCATATACCTTGTATTCATGCATACACTTTGTTTTAATTTGTGTATACTATGTATTCATGTGTATACTTTTTGAGGCTTACGTGTTTTTGAGTACTTGTACTTCCCTTATTGACATGCACATGTTTGACTTATTCAGATGCATAATTATTAATTGGTTACCCCTACATTGTTCTATGTCATCCTCAATGCATGATCCTTGAGATGGAGTAAGTGCACCCTCAAGGTCAAAAGGAGTTTCACATGCATTCTTCGTAGGCTCATTTTGGTAGTGAAACCAAAAACCTCTTGCATCATTGAAATGAAAAAAAATTCCTTTATAGCAGGTCTAAAGCCATTATCATTCCACATCAGTTCTTCATGTATCCACTCCCCATTAATGGTTGTCTCATGACCTTCATGAAACCAAGCACTTATCTCATTTGTGATAGAAGAAATGTATGAAGATTTATCTTCCTCCTTATGAACCATTCATTATCATGAGAGATGGGTTATTTTGAACCACTACTGATGAACCATGGGTCAATGAGTTTGACTTGTAAAACTACATGATTGAATCCTGATAGCAATATCACAATAGTTATATATCTAAATGTGTTATTTCCTTCAGCTAAAATTTGAGCTTATACTTATGTGATTGATGTATGTTTGTGTATGGGATCATAGTAATTTATATTTGATAATGCTATTGTGTCTTTAACGTTTATTTATTAAAGGGTGCATAAAAAAAGTTTTAAATCCTTACAAATCTTTGAATTTCTTAGGTTTTTCTATTTGTTGAGTCTGGGCTGTGAGCCCGAGTCCAAGTCAAAAAATGGTTTGTCAAGTCTGAGGCGAGTCCTAGTCTTGTAACACTGGTGTGAACACATCGACAAATAATGTATATGTCGATGAAGAGAGAAGACATCCTTGTTTCAAAACAAACTATGGTATAGATATGGTTGGTCGAGATAAAACATCACTCTCCTGAATAGTTCGAACCATAATCTTTCATGGCTACAAACACACCTTCATTATGTGTGTTCTTGATCCTACTGAAGAAATGGTGGAACGTTTTGTAGATCAAATATTGCAACCCTAAGTCCACAAGAAGGTTACTTGTCCTGATTTCCACAAATGTCTTTAAGATGTTCATCGTTCTTGAGTAATGTGAACTATTGATGTTATCTAGATCTTTGAAACTATCTGCAATCATGTGCAATATTGTAGAAGCTAGAGCTATATCTAATACTACAAATGACTACTCAATGGAATCCTGATAGCATTATCACAATTTGACACATTGTAGTAAATACCTCCTACTTATCAATTGATGAGCTAAAGGGGCTCTATAATGAATGTTTCATAAGGCACAACACTTGCTGAAGGTTTTGCAAATGGGGTTGCAAGCTAAGGGGGCTTAACCTTGGGGAAAAAACTTTGTCGTTAAGCGCTTGAGCTGGAGTATACTGGAATGGGTGACCTCTCGGGAAGACCTAGTGCCTTACCTCTGTGAGCATCACTTAGATGCAATGAGTGCTAAGTGGGCCATTCAATATCATTTCAAATTTGTTACTTTAAGCAACTTACAAATTTGCAACATAAGACTCCTCCAACCTAAGGGATCGATCTGGTAGAACATAGCTCGGAGCGATTCCACATGTTTCAGTGCAAAAGAGGACCATTCCTAGCGTAAACATACCTATTTGGACGTGTTGGAATATTCCACTTGGTCACACAAGTTGCAGAATGAAAGTTGCACCACTTTGCAACTTTGCACTGCTTGCATTTGATGTTTTTCCATCAAGTGAAAATCCACCACCACTGGAAAACCACTTTGAGATAGCCAAAACTGAGAGAGTTTTTTTTAGACGGCCTCAACTTGATCCTATAGGATTAGATGAGAAGTTTCTAAGCATCATGGCATCTGAGTAATAGCATGCTGAAGTTTGCAGCCATTTTGCACTTTGGACCCTTAAGGGATCGATCCGGTTGAACGTAGCTCGGAGTGATTCCACGTGTTTCAATGTGAAAAAATACCATGCCTAGCATAAACATACCTATTCGGACGTGTTGGAGCAGTTATTTTGGTCACACGAGTTGTAGAGCGAAAGTTGCACCACTTTGCAACTTTGCAATGCTTGAATTTGACATTTTTTCCATCAAGTGAAAATCCACCGCCATGAGAAAACCACTCCAAGATAGCCAAAACCGAGAGAGGTTTTTCTAGAAGGGCCCAATTCCTTTCTGTAGGATAAGATGAGAAGTTTCTAAGTGTCATGGTATCTGAGTAATAGCATGCTAAAGTTTGCAGCCATTTTGCACTTTAGACCCTTAAGGGATCGTTTCGGTTGAACGTAACACGAAGCGATTCCGCATGTTTTAGTGCAAAAAAATACCATGCCTAGCATAAACATACCTATTCGGACACGTTGGAGCAGCTAGTTTGGTCACACGAGTTGCAGAGCGAAAGTTGCACCACTTTGCAACTTTGCACTGCTTGAATTTGACACTTTTTCCATCAAGTGAAAATCTGCCACCACGAGAAAACCACTCCAAGATAGCCAAAATAGAGAGAGGTTTTTCTAGAGGGGGCCAATGCCTTTCTATAGGATTAGATGAGAATTTTCTAAGTGTCATGGTATCTAAGTACTAGCATGCTGAAGTTTGCAGCCATTTTGCACTTTGGACCCTTAAGGGATCGATCCGGTTGAACATAGCTCAGAGTGATTATAAGTGTTTCAATGTGAAAAAATACCATGGCTAGTGTAAACATACCTATTCAGACATGTTGGACCAGTTAGTTTTGTCACACAAGTTGCAAAGCGAAAGTTGCACCACTTTGCAACTTTGTACTACTTGAATTTGACACTTTTTCCATCAAGTGAAAATCTGCCGCCATGAGAAAACCACTCCAAGATAACCAAAACCGAGAGAGGTTTTTGTAGAGGGGTCCAATTCCTTTATGTAGGATTAGATGAGATTTTTCTAAGTGTCACGGTATCTAAGTACTAGCATGTTGAATTTTGCAGCCATTTTGCACTTTGGACCCTTAAGGGATCGATCCGGTGGAACATAGCTCAGAGCGATTCCACGTGTTTCGGTGTGAAAGAGGACCATGCCTAGCATAAACATACCTATTTGAATTTGTTGGAACAATCCAATTGGTCACATGAGTTGCAAAGCGAAAGTTGCACCACTTTGCAACTTTGCACAGCTTGAATTTGACACTTTTTCCATCAAGTGAAAATCCGCCGCCACGAGAAAACCACTCCAAGATAGCCAAAACCGAGAGAGGTTTTTCTAAAGGGTTCCAATGCATTTTTTTAGGATCAGACGGGAATTTTCTAAGTGTCATGGTATCCAAGTAATAGCATGCTGAAGTTTGCAACTATTTTGTACTTTGGACCCTTAAGGGATCGATCTGGTGGAGCATAGCTCAGAGCGATTCCATGTGTTTCAGTGTGAAAGAGGACCATGCCTAGCATAAAAATACATATTCAAATGTGTTGGAACAATCTGCTTGGTGACACAAGTTGCAGAACGGAAGTTGCACTGCTTGCATTTGATGCTTTTTCCATCAAGTGAAAATTCGTCACCACAAGAAAACCACTCCAAGATAGCCAAAACCGAGAGAGGTTTTTCTAGAGGGGCCCAACGCCTTTCTGTAGGATCAAACAAGAAGTTTCTAAGTGTCATGGTATCTGAGTAATAGCATGTTGAAGTTTGTAGCCATTTTGCACTTTGGACCCTTAAGGGATCGATCCGATTGAACGTAGCTCAGAGCGATTCCACATGTTTTAGTGCAAACAAATACCATGCCTAGCATAAAAATACCTATTCAGACATGTTGGAGTAGTTATTTTGGTCACACAAGTTGCAGAGCGAAAGTTGCACCACTTTGCAACTTGGCACTACTTGAATTTGACACTTTTTCCATCAAGTGAAAATTCGCTGCCACGAGAAAACCACTCCAAGATAGCCAAAAATGAGAGAGTTTTTTCTAGAGGGGCCCAACACCTTTCTATAGGATCAGATGAGAAGTTTCTAAGTGTCACGGTATCCGAGTACTAGCATGTTGAAGTTTGCAGCCATTTTGCACTTTGGACCCTTAAGGGATCGATCCGATGGAACATAGCTCGGAGCGATTCTACGTGTTTCGGTGCGAAAGAGGACCATGCCTAGCGTAAACAAATATATTTCGACATGTTGGAATAGTCTGCTTGGTCACACGAGTTACAAAAAAATGTGTACAAATTCTTTACATGACCTTTATATGACCTTTTTCACATTGTTTACATTTCAAAATTCAAAGTTTGCAAATTTTCCTACTCAAGGCATTTACAAAACAAGGTGCTACTACACCAAACATGAACTCCAACCTTACAATATTTGAGTATATCTCATTATTTAATTAAATCTTATTACAATGCCTTTGGCACTTCATTCTCTCAGATCTTTTACAATGTCACTCATACATTCAAGATTCTCTTTAAATGTCTACATCATAGGTGCTCATTATGAGGTTAACTTCAAATGAGTAACTTGAGATTCCCTCGCTAAGCTTCACATGCTCTCTTATAATGGCTTGAAATCAAAATTGAGATTTGTCAAAATCATCAAAATAAGTATGTTGCATTGCTTTTTTGGCTGAGATTCTCTTTGATGGCTCTTAAATCAGCATTTTCTGCAACGAAAGATCAATCAACCCTTAGTAGTTTACTTACAAATACGCAAAGTAAAAGAGAAAAAGAAAGAGCATCCAAAATGGAAATGAAATAAAAATAGATGGAAGGCACTTATAGATGTTGCATGCAGGCATCAAAATAAGGATGTTGCATTGCTTTTTTGGTTGACATTCTCTTGGATGGCTCATATATCTGTATTTTTTGCAAGGGGACACCAATCACTGTAAAAGAATATGATAGCATTGGCATCAAAAAAATTAATGTGCATACAAGTATAAATTAATAAGAACCAATGTGCATATACTTACAAATTAATCCAACGAACCATCTAGGTCTGCTCTACTCTTTACTGTGTCAAGAATTTCCTCATGGTCAGACTCACGGACCTTCCATAACGTCTTGTTTAGAGGTCTACCCCCATATTTGGTCAAATGAACATTGGATGCCACAACAAGGTTCGAGTAATGAAGAATCTTACGATGCATGTCAAAGTCCTGAAATAGCCAATGTTTAACACTTGAATGTGGGTACCTTCTAAGCCATGTTCCAATAACCACAACTGAGCCTGTAGGGTATTCGATGTTTTCTCCATCTATAACTGGGGCCCTCAATTTCTTTTTGGTCTCAACACAACGACACAAGTAATAGTTTGTTCCCTCTTCATTGTCTTCATCTGCAGTAACTACATAAACATGCCCTGCATCGATATGTGCAAAAAATCTCTTGAAATTTTTCAACATTACGAATACAATACAAAGTAAGATCTAACGATATGGAATTTCAACAACTAAGAAAGTAGATATATCACCTCGTTGAACTAGATCTGATATGTGCTCAAAGTCGACCGAGATTCTATCTATGTCAGTTCCAATGTCATCGGGGGGCGATACATGTGAAGTGGGCTAAGATAACTTATGAACCATTTGTCAACCCACTCCCCTGACTCACAATAATTTCAATCTTGCATTGTACATAAAGAACAAAAGCATGCCATCTTTCGTGTATCGATACTCCATGAACCTATATTTGAGCTAAGGAAAGAGTGTACCTCATTCAATCCTATTAGTGTACAAAAGTCTTCATATGGTGCAATGTTAGTATCATCCATCAACCAAAAAAATCTATGAACTGAATATGTACCTTCATTATCTGGACCCATCAAAGCATTACACCACTCGACGATTGATTTTGCATCTGTCAACTTTGCACTGTCTTTATACTTTAACTCTTCTCGTGCTAATGCTCTTTTCACGCATGCTCCTGCACCATCATGCTCCCCGTTTCCATGTTTGGCCTCACAATAGTTCCACATATGTTGAACACCTGTAATGACATGCATTCTGCACAACCAATAGAACATGTGTGAGTTCTTGAACAATGTTGCACAGTTATCAGGCAATATTATATGTTAATCGTATTCTATGCCCCTCTGAGCCAAACCACTGTAGAACATCTTGAAGCAGCCTTGCACGAACTCTGGAGAATGTGTGCAATCATCACTAATGTAAAAGTGGTACTCCCTCAATACCTTCCTTTGCTCATCTATACTATCAGATGCATGAATAAATGCTATGTGCACAGATATTGAAACTTGTGTGGAATTGTAATACTGTGACTGCACCTCATGTTGTGGCTGTAGAGTGTAGTTCTCTGCAAAGTCAACCATGGTTACTATGATTCCAACTGGAAAGGTTTCCTTGCATAGCTTGAACTGCGTGTCCAACCATCGGGCTCTATGGGTATGCATTGCATACTCAGACAGTATACTATGGTGAAATGTGGTCATAAATTGGTACACTGGAATCTTCTCAATTACCAAATCACACCTTTTTGCTTGAGACCCATCTTTTGTAGCATATGCCATTGTTTTATACTTCCCGAACTCTACTAGTTTTTGTCCCACCTCATCTGTTCTTTCCATATGTTGACATACTGGCATACGCTGGAAGCCACCGCAACGCTCGCATGAACCATCCAAGCATCTTGTCTTATAGAATATCTGGCCATCCTCTATTTCACATAAAAATTTTGATAAGAACTCTCTTGAAGATTTTGGTGGGGTTTCTATGCCACAATCCTGCAAAACATCATTAGTATGCAAATCTAAACATATAGAATGATAAACATCATAATGGTTAGAAAACTCAATATGTAGTCTAAAACAACAAGTAGTGCATGTGTGATTTATCTTGACATAAAAAGGTTTAAGCATTTCAAAAAATCTTTGAGAAATACTAGTTTGAGGGTAATCATTTTCAAATTTCCAAAAAAATTGGGTTTGAGTCATATCCAAAAAATGCTTTGGATGTGGCTCACGATTTTGACTACCGATTCTCCTTCTTACCACATCCCTTTGATTCGGAGATGGCTTTGTGTTATTCTTCCAATACTCTTTAATTAGTGTTCTCAAGGCTTGGACAACTTCTTTATCTTTTCATGACAGTCTCCCCGAGAATGCCCATAATTCATTTGTATCATCGCCCTCAATTCTTTGTCACCTTTGAATGTCTCTTGATAAAGTTTTTCTACTAGTTCTCGTTTGTTCACTAGTCTTTTTAATTAGACGAGCTCTCTTTGTTTGATAGCTTACGAAAGTCTATGTAATGACACATCGAGTGACATTACTATCCTTTGAGCATGAGGTCTTACCCACACTCTCATAAGCATCCATTAGATTCTTCACAATAGTGTCTTCACTTGATGCATTCGATGTTCTCAACCCAAGAGTCTTCATGATGTTCCTATACTTTACACCCCACATCATTTCAACAAATAGTTGACATCTTGCAGTCTCATTTAGCCTTTCAAAGAATATTTCCCAAATCTTATCAGCATATCTTCTACAAGTGCATCTTGAAATATTACCTTCCATGTGCTGCAAAATCTCATCATCAATATTAATCAAATACTTTGGCTTTCTACACAAAATTATAGGTGGTGTTCTCCTAGGTACATACATCTCAACATTAGGAATTTCATCAATATTTAACTGAAGTGGGCTAGATTGCGTACCTTCAATCGAGGGTGGAGAAGAAGACATACCTTGAGGTTCACATGGGGATGATGGCATACCTTCTTCGTCAATTCCAAGTGATGATGTACTCTCAACTTGAGATGTGTTGGATGGTGTCCAACAATATTCACTTGCGGTACATGGTGTCCCTTCATATTCACTTGCAGTAGATGGTGTCTTTCCATATTCACTTGTGCTAGATGGTGTCCCTCCATATTCGCTTGTGCTTAATGGTGTCCCTTCATATTCACTTGTCATAGAGGGTGTGTCTCCAACTACGATATCTGAGTCTGTCTTACGACGATGCTTTCGCATTCATGCCTATTGTGCTACCAATTCTCGTTCTCTTTTTGATGGTTGAGGTTCCTCTACAATCGGGTTATTTTCATCAATTGTTTCCAATTTCTTCTTTTCACGATATGTCGCCACCTGAACTCTCTCCTTTTCTTTCAAGGTTTCATTCTCTTCATCTGTTAGTTTCCTCTTTGTCTTTTTCTTCGGCATGGCGGATAATTTTATCTATACCATGGTAATGAGATGAATATTAGTTCCTAAAAAATGTATCCATTCAAGTTAATTGAAAAATATATTTCATTGAAGGCTTCATTTTAATAATACTTACAATCATCGTGTACAAAATTTAACAATAGGATGGGGTTCTTAGCTCAAACAAGCACTTTTCCATGAGAATTTGAGGAACCAAGGAGTGATTTTTTAAAAAAATTGTTGAAGGAGTAATGAACTTTTGACCTTGTGTAGGGTATTTTGAAGTTGTTTGATGCTTTGGAATGGTTTGGGAAGGCCCGGGTATAGGAGTTTCTATAAACCCTCCCTCTTTGCATTGAAAATGGGGGCTTTTGTATTGGAAGCCTAGTTGAGTGGGTAAGGTCCTAAGACCTAGAAATTATCTTTTTTTGAGACCTAATTAAAGACTATTTTTGGGTTTGGAAGTCTGGTGTGAAGATCTAAGGGTAGTTCCTTTGTAAAATTGGCCTACTTGAAGGCCTAAAATAGTGAAAAGGTCAATTTTCTTAAAGTTATCCCAAAGAAGTCATGTGATGGGTTAAGGTATGTCTTGCAACTCTGAAATTGGTGCTAGAATCATTTCTTTTATTTTCCTAGTGTTTTGGAAAGTTTTGGAGTTAAGGGCCCAAAACTGGTTTTGCACAGTAACTAGATTCCAAGGGTGAAATGTGGGAAATAATGTTTTTGTTTGTTGTCCAGCTTGGAGGAGTGTTGGGATTGGTCCATTACGCCTTTTTAGTCTTCTTAGATGGCTCTTGAAGGCAAGTTGACATCTTCAATGGTTTTGGGTCCTCTAAATCTGCATAAAAAATGAGTATCACAGTTTGAAGTGTGTGCATGGTTTGGGAGATACATGTAACAGTTTGCAGATGCTTGGCTACTAGTAATGTGGACAATGAACAAAGGAACTAAGTTTTTGTATAAGGGAAGACTTCTGAAAGGTTTCATTTTTGTTTTACTAACTCAAACAAAGATTTATTCAACAAATAATGGTTTGGTTGTGCCTTAATAATTATAGTTTGTGTTTGTAAACAATGGTGCCATTATGGAAGATTTAAGACAACTTGTGAATGACATAATCATTGGTTGATGTTTTGAGGAACCTAGTTGATTGTAATCAGTTATTTTCAATATTTTCAAGGTGTTTTGAAGGTCCTTAAGGAATTGGGAACTCTTAATGCTAATTTGAGTATACGAATCAAATGTTTTGCGAAGGGAAATATAGTGGAATACGTGTGTCAAGAAAGGTGTTGATTTCTTCCTTTGTACTGCATCATTTTGTGTAGAGGTATTGGAAGGTGTTTGGACCCTTCGAAGGAATGGGAGAGGCTTGGATTTGTCTTAAAGGATGAATTTTTGTGAATGTTTCTGAGTTTCTAATCAGCTTTATGCTATGTTACAATCAATTTTATGATAGTTAATCTATTTTTTTGAGTCTGAAAAAGAGTTGAAACCAAGTTCTAATATTTTAATGAAAAGATGATTGAGTTTGTTTGTTGATCTTCTTTAATTTAAGTTAGGGTCAGAAGTACCCTTGATGATTTTTGGATCCTGGTAGATGCTCTGCATCAAGATTAAAATGGTAATTGGCAAGTGTATATAATTGTGTATATAATGGTAATTTAAAATTGCATTGACAACCTAAGGTTATAATGACAAACAAAAATGAAAGCAAGCCATAATAGAATGAAAGAAAATGTGTAAAGACTTCACGTGCCTTAAAAACCAGACTTTCAAATGGAGGAGTTCAACCCAATTAGGTAGCCTTAGCTTCTTCTTTCTTCAAGCTCCACAAAAATTTGACTTGTTCAAAAGCTTGTTCCCTTCCACACTTCAATTGTATATCAGTTTTCAATGGAATTCAAACTTTAATTGATATTATATGTCTTTCAACATGGAAACTCTGTTATTTCATGAAAAGGTGGTAAAAAGATCATGGAAAAGGTGATGGAATGTGAAAAATATGCTTGCACACTTCACAACATCATCAAAAAGCTATTTTTTGTCGGAGCACACACAGAACCAGGGGAATATGCAGACTTTGGGCCTTCAAATCATAGGTATATAGAGTTTTTTACCATTTTAGTGGAGTTAAAAACACGCTCGCATTATGTGAAATTTGGTTTTCTTAGTATATTTTTGAGAGCGGGAGAAAGAGAGAGTGGGAGGGAGAGAGTGGGAGATAGAGTGGGAGGGAGAGAGGGGGAGAGTGGGAGATAGAGAGAGAGGGAGAGAGGGGGAGAGTGGGAGAAAGAGAGAGTGGGAGAGAGTGGGAGAAGGTGAGAAGTGGAGAGTGGGAGACCAAGAGAGTGGGAGATAGAGAGGGATGGAGAGATGGTGAGAGTGGGAGAGAGTGGGAGAAGGGGAGAAGCAGAGAGTGGAAGATAGAGAGGGAGGGAGAGAGGGTGAGAGTGGGAGAAAGAGAGAGTGGGAGAGAGTAGGGGTGAGTGGGAGAAAGAGAGAGTGGGAGACAGTGGGAGAAAGAGAGAGTGGGAGGGAGAGAGGGGGAGAGTGGGAGATAGAGAGGGAGGGAGAGAGGGTGAGAGTGGGAGAAAGATAGAGGGTCAACCCCTATACCCTCTTAATCCCTCAACCCTCAACCCTTAAACCCTAATCCCTCAACCCCTATACCCTCTTAATCCCTCAACCCTCAACCCTCAACCCTTAAACCCTCTAATACCTCTTAACCCCTATACCCCTTAATTCCTTAACCCTTAAACCCTAATCCCTCAACCCTCAACCCATATACCCTCTTAATCCCTCAACCCTTAAACCCTAATCCCTCAACCCTTATACCCTCTTAATCCCTCAACCTTCAACCCTTAACCCTTAACCCTTATACCCTAATCCCTCAACCCCCATACCCTCTTAATCCCTCAACCCTCAACCCTTAACCCTTAATCCCTAAACCCTATACTTGAGAGAGAGGGAGGGAGAGGTGGTGGGAGGAACATGCTTGAGAGAGAGGCATAGGGAGAGGGGGAGAGAGATGGGGTAGGACGGAGATACTTGAGAGAGAGAAAGAGGGAGATAGGGTGGGAAGGAGAGATATTAGAGACTTGAGAGGAGGAGAGGGGGTAGGAGGGAGAGACTTGAGAGATAGAGGAAAGGGAGTTGGAGAGAGATAGAGGGTAGAGTTTTTAAGGGTTTAGGGTTTAAGGGTTAAGGGTTTAGGTTAAGGGTATAGTGGAGAGAGATAGAGGGAGAGAGAGAGATGGAGTGAGTGAGTGAGTGAGTGAGAGACCTAAGATTCCCTCTCTAGTTCTCTCTATCTCACTTCTCTCTCCTTCCCTCCCTCCCTCTCTAATTTTCTCTATATCCCCCTCTCTCTCCTTCCCTTTATACTTCTCTCTATCTCACCTTTCTTTCTCCCCCTCTCTCTCTCCCTCTCTCTTCCTTTCACCCACCTTTTCTCTCTACTTCTCGCTATCTAACCTATCTCTCTATACATCTTTCTCTCTCCCCCCTCCTTCCCTCTCAATCTCTCCACGTTCCTCCTTATCTCTCTACTTTTCAGCTCCATCACACATCTCTCCACCTAGACCTCTCTCTATTTTTGTCTCACCTCTCTCTCCATCCCTACCTCTCCCTATATCTCTCCTTTCATATCTACTTCTCTCTACCTAGTTGTCCCTCTATACCTATTTCTCTCTCCCTCCTTGCCTCCTCTCTCTCAATATCTCCACCTTCTTTCCCTCTCTAATTCTCTCTCTATCACCTCTCTCTATCTCTGTCCTCCCTCTCTACTCTCTCTATCTCTCCCTCCCTCCCCCTCTTTCTATCTCTCTTTACCTTCTCTCTACCTATATCTCTCTCCTTCTATCTATCTCAACTATCCATCTTTACCTATCCCTCCCTCCTCTCTCTCTTCCACCAAAATTTACTCTACATCTCTCTATCTAGCCTACCCCTATATAACTATTTTTCTCTCCCTCTCTTTCCCTCTCTCAATCTATCTACCTTCCTCATTATGTTTCTAATTATCTCTATCACCTCTCTCTATCTCTCTCCCCTCTACCCTTAACCCTTAAAACACTCTACCCTCTATCTCTCTCCCACTCCCTCTCTCTCTTTCTCTCTCTCTATCTCACATCTCTCCCTCCTACCCGCTCTCCCTATCTCAAGTCTCTCTCACTCACTCACTCACTCACTCCTATATCTCTCCGCTCTACCCTTATCCCTCTAACCTTAACCCTTAAACCCCCTACCCTCTATCTCTCTCCTGCTCTCTCCCTCTCTCTCTCAAGACTCTCCCTCCTATCCCCTCTCCCTCTCTTAGGTCTCTCTCTCTCTCACTCACTCCATCTATCTCTCTCCCCTCTACCCTTAACCCTTAATCCATTATCCTTAACCCTTAAAACCTAAACCATGAAACCCTTTTACCCTCTACCCTTATCCCTAAACCCTAAACCCTTAACCCTTAACCCTTAAACCCTAAACCCTCTACCCTATACCCTTAACCCTCCCTCCCTCTATCTCTCTCTCTAGTTAAAAAAAATCATTAAAAAACCCTAAGGTTTTCTTGTTTAAATTTAATATTTTCCATCAAAATATTAAATTTTTATTCATTTATACCCTATACTTTCCTTTACTCTCGTTCAAAAAGGCTAAAAAATGACTTATATCCTATACCGCTGCCCTAAACCCTTTAAATTTTTCTCGCTACCGCTTTACCACGGATAGCCTTCAAACACTCTGCGGTTGTGCGGTAGAGGGTCAACCTGGCGGTCATCAAACAACCACCGATATACCACGCGCAGTAAAATCTATACCCGCGGTAACGTGGTAAACTTTGTATGTGGCCTTTATTGTGTTTACCGCTATACCACGGTCATTATCTTTCTACCTGGCAGTATGGTGGTCTTAACCATCAAGGTCTTCTCCTGACTGTTACCACGCTACTACGGTCTCCTTGTAGACTATCTGTGGTACCGTGGTAGCCGTCTTGCTGCCTTCCTTGACCTTCCACTGATAGTTTACCATAGTCACCGTGATCACCATTCTCACAGTGTGTGGTACTACGGTGACTGTCTGCATTGTTGTCACACTAGTGACTTACAGACCACCACAATACCCCGGTCTATGTTTAGACCGTGTGTGGTGGCGTGGTAAACATTTTGTGCCTAATCATTTAGCCGCTGATTTTTTTTGTTGATTGTTAACGGCGCCTTCTAACTGCTACCGCTCTACCATAGCCCTCGAGATTACCCTTCGCAATGCAGTGGTAAGGGTTTCCTTGACTGCTCTTTACCGCTATACCGCGAGATGGTTTGTGGGAAGCCGTTGTTGGGCAGTGAATAAGATATGAAGTGATCACTAAGGGAGCGGTAGAGGTATAAAATGTATGAGCATTTTTAGAAAGGGAGAAATGAATTTTAAAGGAAAAGATAGGAAAATAATGAGAAATTAAATGGGGGTAAGGCAGTAAATGAAATATTATGAAAAGATAGGAAAGTAATGGATATATATGAATAAACTCCTTTAGGGTATTGATGGAAAATTTAGGTTCAAAAGGGAAATCATTCAGGTTTCTTTAATGAATTTTTTTTTGGGTTCTAACAGGGTAGAGGGTTTAAGGGTTTAGGGTTAAGGGTAGAGATGAGAGAGAGAGAGAGGAGGAAAGGAGGGAGAGAGAAATAGGTATAGAGGGACAAATAGGTAGAGAGAAGTAGATATGAAAGTAGAGTTAGAGGGAGAGGTAGGGATGGAGAGAGAGGTGAGAAAAAAACAAAGAGAGGTCTAGGTAGATAGAGGTGGGAGGAGATAAAGAGAAGTAGAGGGTAGAGTTAAGGGTAGAGGGTATATTTATTAAGGGTTTAAGGGCTAATGGTTTAGGTTTTATAGTTAAGGGTAAAGGAAAGAGAGATATAGGGAGTTAGTGAGAGAGAGAGAGAGGGAGGGAGGGAGTGGAAAAGCGATAGAGGGTAGAGGGTAGAGGGGAGAGAGATAGAAGAAGTGAATGAGTTAGAGAGAGACCTAAAAGAGAGAGGAAGTAGGAGGGAGAGACTTGAGAGAGAGAGAGAGGGAGGGATGGAATTGGAGATAGATAGAGGGTAAAGGGTAGAGGGTTTAGGGTTAATGGTATAGTGGAGATAGGAGTGG
>CM021105.1:260077059-260153177 GCA_007115665.2 Sequoiadendron giganteum
TCAATCCTTAAACCCTAAACCCTCTACCCCTTACATTGGACCCTGAACCTAATCCTTCAACCATATACCCTCAAACCTATACCCTAAACCCTCTACCCTTAACCCTAAATCCTTAACCCCAAACCCATCAACCCTAAATTTTGAAACCTTAAATCTTCTACCCTATACCCTCTACCATCAAACCTATTCCCTCAACCCTCAAACCTTAAACCCTAATACCCTAGAAACCATCAACCCTATAGGTCCTCCAACCTAATCCCTCAACCCCTATCACTTTCTCTCTATCTATACATCTCACCTCTCCCTCCTTCCCTCCCTCCCACCTTCTCTAATTGTCTCTATCTATCATCTCCCTCTTTCTACGTACCTCTTATTCAATCAATCCCTACCACCCTCTCTCACTCCCTCTATCCATATCTCTTTATGTCCCTCCCACTCCATCTCACTCTCTCCCACTACCTCTCTCTCCCTCTCTCTCATGTCTCTTCCTCCCACCCCCTCTCTCTCTAAGGTCTCTCCATCTGGAAACCTACCTAGGTAACTTTGTCTTTGTCTCTCTCCCCTCTCTCTATCTATCCCTCCAACCCTACCTAGATAATTCCCTCTCACTCCACCCCCCTCTTTCTCTACCTCTATCAAGTCACTCCCTCTCACACCCTCTCCCTCTCTCAGGTCTCTTGCTCACACTCCCTCTCTCTCCCACTCCCTCTATCTCACACTCCATCTCTCTCACACTCCCTCTCACTACCTACCTCTCAATTCTCTCCCTTTCACCCCCCTCACACTCTCAAGTCTCTCCCTCTCAAGTCTCTCCCTCTCACACTCTCAAGTCTCTCCCTTTAGCACCCCTACCTACCACATAGCTCAGTTCTCTCTCCCACCCCCTCTCTCTCTCTCTCCCCCCCCCTCTCTCTCTCCCTCTCTCTTTCTCCCTCCCTCTATCCCTCCCACCCTACCTAGCTAAGTCCCCCTCAATCCAACCCCTTCTCTCCCACTCCCTCTCTCTTAAACTCTCACTTCGACCCCCTCTCCATCTCTCTAGACTCTCTCTAAATTCTCCCTTCGTCTAAAGACATACATAAATGCATATATACAAGCATAATACATATGTACATATAATCTTACATCCATACAAGCATACATACATACATGTACATAAAAATATATCAGCATACATTAATATATTAGCATTTAACATAAA
This sequence comes from Sequoiadendron giganteum, assembly GCA_007115665.2. Lineage (NCBI taxonomy): Eukaryota > Viridiplantae > Streptophyta > Pinopsida > Cupressales > Cupressaceae > Sequoiadendron > Sequoiadendron giganteum. Next base: position 260,078,261 of record CM021105.1, read on the forward strand.
GTAAGACATAACGTGAGTGCGTTATAACGCGCTCGCGTTATGTGCTAGTAGACATGTTCCCCGCAGAAGCAAAAACCATGTCAAAAGTGAGATATAAAGTGAGCGTCGCATTATATCTTGCTTTGGGAATTCCTGAACTTTAAGCTTGGTATTTGCCTTGGAATACCAACCCAAAGGCTTGGAGGGCATTCCCAACGACCAGAGACGTGGTTTTAAAAAATCCACCATATTTCTCATAATCGAGTTTGTGCTCACTGTCAGGATTGCACGTGGTTCAATATCGAAAAAATCGAGCACATGGGTAATGTTGGGTTATCTCTTAGCTATCCAACGATGTAATTTTTTTCACTTTTTGAAAATGTTAAGTCTTTCATCCATAATTTATTTTATCTGTATGTCTTTTTTTTTGCCAAAAAGCAGTGTTTGGTATTTTTTTCGTTATAAATTAACCGTTCATCAATTTTTCAAATAAATTACATTTTTAGAAACTAGACTCCATTCTACAAAATTAAAAAATTAAAAAATAAATAAATCAATTAGTTTCCAAAATTTGTAGGGGTAGCACGGCCAAAATTCTATTTTCAGGATATGTCCACTTCGCAAATTAGTAAAAAATCAAATATTCATTAAAAAATTATCAGAAAAATTGTGCATCAACTACATATTGCTAGCTAACTTCTGACTATTGCGATTTTAAAAATACTAAAAAAAAGTTCACCGTACGAGGGTCGTACAAGAGTTGCTATGTTATGTTTTTCTGACAAAAACAACACCAATTTGTGTACGTCCCTCGTTTGAACCCCTTAATCTCAATATTTTCAAAATAAATTAGTAGTTTAGAAAGTAGACTCGGAGCACTTGAATCCTTCTTTTTGTTCCATCTCAAAATTTTGAGTCTAAGTATCCTCAATTTCATGTCCAAGGTCAGTATTTCCTGATTTCAGAAAAAAGTTGTCCACTTAAGTCCTTTTTTTGAGAACCATCTTGGTGTACTTACCCTTTAAGTGGTACCAATTTATCACTGATCTAAGATCACATTTTAATCTTCAAGTTCCTTATAGTGTAGGGTTTCAGTATTGGAGGTTTTCAAAAAAATTAGAGTTGAAATCAAATGGGAGTCCTTGTTATATCTATCCCTCATTGGGGGAAGCTGAGGGTGATCAAGCAATTTATTTTGATGAGGTAGTATGTGTCAAGATAGCTCATCTCATCTACAGGGAGAAAATTTCCCATTAGTTGGTTTCAGTAATGTAGGGGCACCAAGCAAGCTTTTTGGTTCTCACTTCAATCCTATTATCATTTCCTTTGTGCTCAGTTGGGAGAATCTATTGTTGTCTCCCATGAATATTTTTCTTCATTCTCTCAAGCTCTTGGTTCCTCAAATCAATTTTGTTAGTTTTCAACAATTGAATCAATGTGCTTCAATGCTAACACTTGGCTTGTCAAATCAATTTGATGAAAGGTTAAATATTTTTGATGGTCAAGTTGATGAGGATAATTTTATTTTGCAGTCTCATTTAGATTTTGTCGGTTCTAATGTTCATTCCTCTAATTTTCCTTCTAAGGTGAAGTTTAATAAATTTGGTTATATGAGACCTTAGTAACTGTAGGAGAACAAATGATAGATGATATTGCTTCTAAGGTTTTTGGGGATGGGGAGTTTTCAAATGAATTGGGTTTGTTATCAATATCTCAGTCCCTGTTATCTCCATCTTCAAGTAAAAATTCACTTTCCAAAAGGGGTAGAAAGTCTTTAGCTACTAAGTTATAAGAGGAAATATCAGTTGGCATACAGTCAACATTAGATGTTAAATTGGGCTTAGGCATGAAACAAAAATACCAAGGAGAGCTTGTTCCTCTCCTAAGTTGCAATGAGGCTAATATCATGGAATGTGATGTAAGAGGAAAACCCAACTTGATACACAACTCTTAAAACTCATACATGCAACAAAATAAATACTAGGAATTAAAACAAATTTTCTAGAAATGTCTAATACTCCTCATTCAACATCTCTTGAATTATTACAATAACAAAGAAAAGATTAAGAATGATTGAAAACACATTCATTTTCAGCCATATGGGCTGATTAATTCCAATATAAATCTGATATAAAACTGATAAGAGGTAGCAAATAACAAATACACAAATAACTCCTTCAATCAATCTTCTTTTACAAGATTTTGCTCCTACAATCTGCAACCTTCAATGGAAACTTCTGTTGCAATAACCCATAGATTCTCCAATCCATTTTCTACTGCAAATACCTCTTCAAACCTACAAAAACATTTCCAAATTTTCCTCCATAGAAAATCTTTTCCCCCTCTAACCTGTCTCTCAAAAATTGCCTTCAAATTCTTCTTTATTGCTTTCACAATTCTCTAGATTCTCCACTACTAGCTCGGAGAATTTATTAAAATTAAATTTTTTGCTCTCCACCACCAAGTATGCCATATCCTGTAGCTGCAAAATTAGACCTCAAAATATAATTACAACTCTTTTAAAATCCACTTACAACAACCCCTCAAAAATAGGCTTTTTCAGGTTTCTTTCCTCCTCTCTTTGACTCTCAAAAAAGGAAGAAGACAAAAATCAGCTTGGGGCATCCACTTCTCCAATCCCTGATTTTTAGGGGTCAATATTTTGTGCTTTAAATCCCCACTCTTCATTTCTCAACACCTCTTCTTGAAATTTAAACAATTATATTTAATTGTTTTTAAATTTTATTTTGCTTTCCACCCCACAAGTCAATTTGACAAAGTTGCACAAGAAATTAATTAACCAATTAATTTATTTGCAAATAAATAATTTGAAACCCTTAATATGCAATCCAAACCAAGAATTAATCCACTTCAAAAATCCAAAATTGCATAATTCAAAAATTCAACCTTTTTGTTGACAGAGGATTGCAAGTCACCTTGGATGCTCCTGTATCAGACACCCACAGTAGAAAGGAAATATTTCATGAGTTGCACTCAAAAATATTTATAGAACTTGTGTTTGTATTAGATCCACCTCACTGCCTTGTCCACTAGGATCTTCCCATTCACCAAATTTTGCAACCTCACAATATTATATCCTTTCATCTTTACTCCTCTACCCTTCATATATTTCAAAAAATTTAATCTAACCTCCCACCAATATTTTCCATCAGAATTAAAAATAAAACATATACCTCCACCTTCAACAAAAAAAATGTACTTCATTACCTCTATTGTTGTTTTACCATTTTCCTCCTCCTTTAGCATGTCTTCTCCCTGAAATTTCACTATTTCAACTCCTTCTATATGAAATAACATCGTTGCAATCTTCACTTTACACTCTTCAAATTCAAATTTTTCAAATTTATCTATTGCTGCAACAAATTCTTTCTCAAAGAAAACATCAAAATATAATTTTACCTCACCTCCTACTACAACCTTTGTCTCACCTGAGATTAACTCATCCCACTCTTTTTCAACTACTTCCATCCGCATCAATAAATCATCCCCTTCACTTTCTTTTATGTCCTTCAAAGGACACTCTTCCACTGCAACTTCATTATACTCAAATTCATCTTCATAACAACATTTATCAAAATTAAATTTTACCTTAGTATCTTCCACTACTGCAACTTTTTCTTCCCTTGCAATAATTTGGTCCCATTCTCTTTCAATCTAAATGAGTAAATCATCCTTCTCAACTTCATAGGTGTTATTTAAATAACACTCTTCTATTGCTACAATCACTGGAGTCTCATCCTCCATGTCTTCCAATAGACATCTCTTAGCTTCAAGTTCCTCAATCTTTATGCACTTATTCTCTTCCTCTTCCTTGATGTCACATGCATGACACTCTATTGCATCTTATTTCTTTCTTGCATTCAAAACATCATTAGAAATATAATAAAAAAATACCTTCAACTCTTCTATTCTCCATTTTCAAAACCTCTCAATGTCTTAACAACACAAATCTTCAAACCCTCAGGTTTTACTTATGTAAACTGCCTCCTTCGATGATCTTTTTACAAAACCCTCTTCCAATATTCACCAATATTATTGTAAACTTCCTCCTTCGGTGATCTATATACAATCATGGGAACCTTGGCTCCTCAAATCCTCTTAAAATTTATTCTCACTACTTGCACATTCATTTGCAAACAAAATCCACAAATTCTCCACCCTCAGGTCCTAGTGCAAACTGTCTTCAATCAGTGCTTCTACCTGCACACACAAGAACTCCTACTTTGATACCACTTATGTAAGAGGAAAACCCAACTTGATACACAACTCTTAAAACTCATACATGCAACAAAATAAATACTAAAAATTGAATCAAATCCATTGGAAATGTTTAATACTCCTCATTCAACATCTCTTGAATTGTTACAATAACAAAGCAAAGATTAAGAATGATTGAAAACACATTCATTTTCAGCCATATGGGCTGATTAATTCGAATACAAATCTGATATAAAACTAATAAGAGGTAGAAAATAACAAATACACAAATAACTCTTCAATCAATCTTCTTTTACAAGATTTTTCTCCTACAATATGCAACCTTCAATGGAAACTTCTACTACAATAACCCATGGATTCTCCAATCCATTTGCTGCTGCAAATACCTCTTCAAACCTGTAAAAACATGTCCAAAATTTTCTCCATAGGAAATCTTTTCCCCCTCTAACCTGTCTCTCAAAAATTGCCTTCAAATTCTTCTTTATTGCTTTCACAATTCTCTAGATTCTCCACGACTAGCTTAGAGAATTAATTAAAATTAATTTTTTTGCTCTCCACCTCTAGATACGCCATATCCCATAGCTATAAAATTAGACCTCAAAATTTATAATTAAATCTCATTTAAAATCCACTTACAACAACCCCTCAAAAATAGGCTTTTTCAGGTTTCTTTCCTCCTCTCTTTGACTCTCAAAAAGGGAAGAAGACAAAAATCAGCTTGGGCATCCACTTCTCCAATCCCTACTTTTAAGGGGTCAATATTTTGTGCTTTAAATCCCCACTCTTCATTTCTCAACACCTCTTTTTGAAATTTGAACAATTAAATTTAATTGTTTTTAAATTTCGATTTTGCTTTCCACCCCACAAGTCAGTTTACATCAAAGTTGCACAAGAAATTAATTATCCAATTAATTTATTTTCAAATAAATAATTTGAAACCCTCAATATATAATCCAAACCAAAAATCAATCCACTTCAAAAATCCAAAATTGCATAATTCAAAAATTCAACCTTTTTGTTGACAAGGGATTGCAAGTCGCCTTGGATGCTCCTACATCAAAGGCAAGAATCAATTGGATGCTTGTGGGACAGATATATTTGTTCTTCAAGAGACTAAAACTTTTGATGAGACTTTTCAAGCTATTAATAAGAAGTGGCAGAAATGGGAATCTTCTCATTCGCCAGCTCAGGGAGCTTCAGGTGGTTTGATTAATTTTTGGAAAGCTAAAACAGTTAGCATTAGTAATTTTTCTTTTGATCATAACCGGTAGCTAATGAAGATTAATCATTTTTATTTATCTTTTTGGTTGCTAAATGTTTATAGACCTAATAGTACAGTAGGTAAGAAGTTGTTGTGGGAAACTCTGAAACTAAAATTAGATGGGTTGGGGCAAGCAAAAGTTGTTCTTGTAGGAGATTTCAAGGCAATTACAAGTTTATTAGATAAAAAAGGTTGGATATGCCCTCCAAAAAAATACATGGAGGATTTTGTTGTTTTTTTTCAAGATAATGCTTTGGTGGATGCAATTCCATAAAATAGGGGATTTACTTAGACAAGTAGGAGGAAAAATTTCCTTCAAATTGTGGAAAGGTTAGATAGGTTCTTAAATTCTCTGAATTGGATCTTAAGTGATTTTGAACTGGAATTTGAAATATTTCCTTTTGTTGCCCCTGATCATTTTTCTATCTCACTTTATTTGATAGCAAAAAATGTAAAATCAAAGTTTCAATCCTCTTTCAAGTTTGAGGCAATGTGGTTTATACATCCTGAGCTTATTTGTTTGATAAAGAAATGGTGGGCAAGTGCACCCTTCTTTCATGGTTCTAGAATGTATCGGTTGAGCAAGAAATTGGATCATGTTAAGCAACAGTTAAAAATTTGGAATCAACTTATTTTTAAGAATGTTTTTGTGCAAAAATACTTGGCGTATAAAAGGTTAGCAAAGGTAAATGAAAGCATCATTGCTAATGGGCTTGATAGTGTATTATTTGAAGAACAAAGTAAATTGCAAGAGGAATGGAAAGAGTTGTTATTGAGAGAGGAGGCTTATTGGAGGTAGAAATCAAGAGAACTATGGCTGAAAGATGGAGATAGGAACACAATTTTTTTTCACATAATAGCTCAAATTAAAAAAGAAAAAAGTTTTATTTTCTCAATTCAAGATAGTGTGACAGGAGTTTTGCTTACTAAAGAGGAAGAGATTCATAATGAAGGAGTTAAATTTTTCTCTACCTTATTAACAGAAAATACTAATGACAATGCTAATTTAGTAAGGGAAAGAGAAGAGCTTATTCATGATATTCCAAAGTTGGTTTCTCATGAAGATAATAGTCGGTTCTTGGCTCCTTTTTCTCTCAAAGAAGTAAAAGAGGTGGTTTTCTCCATGCCTCCTGATAAAGCTCCAGGGTCTTATGGTTTCATTGCCATTTTTTATCAAAAATGTTGGGAGTTCATTGGGGTTGACATATTAAATGCATTGGAGGAATCAAGAAAGTCAGAGGTATGTTGAAAAAATTCAATGTCACTAATATTGCTATCATTCCCAAAATTTGTTCCCCAAATACTTTCTCTGATTTTCGGCCTATTCACTTTGCAATACAATATATAAAATTTAAATTACAAAGGCCATTTATCTTCGGTTACATCCCCTTGTGTTTGCAATTATTTCTAAGGAACAAGGGGGTTTCGTTTCTGGCAGAGAAACATCAGAAGGTGCAATTGTTGCTCATGAAACTTTGCACTCCATTACTATAAATAAAATGTCTTCCATGATTATTAAACTTGATATGCAGAAAGCATATGATAGGGTTGATTGGTTTTTTTTGAATAAGGTATTACTGAAGTTGGGTTTTTCTCCTAAGTGGTGTAAGTGGGTAATGGCATGTTTAGCAGGTGCCAAGTTCTCGGTGTTATGAAATGGTTCAACACTTGGGTTTTTTGGATCTACCCAAGGGGTCCATCAAGGGGATCCATTGTCCTGATTTATATTTATCATTTTAGCAGAAGATTTGAGTAGGTATTTTCATAAAGCTCATGAGAAAGGTACCATCCAGGGTGTCTTTATTCCAAATTCTAATATATCAATGATTCATTCTCTTTTTGTTGATGATACTTTTCTCTTTGGTAAAGTTGTAATCTCAAAATCTTTGCATATAAAGTCATTATTGGATAAGTATACTAGAGCTTTAGGTCAAAAATTAAATGAAGGAAAGTCAAAAATATTTTTTTTTAATACAAAGGCTACTATTGAGAAGAGAATTGTGAGGTTATTTGGTTTTCAACAAGCTCAGTTGCCATGTAAATATATTGGGATTCTATTTTTTCAGGTCAAAATAAGGTTTTTTATTGGCAAAAAATTAATCAGAGTATTCAAGCCAAAATGTTATCTTGGAAAGGGATATGGTTATCTCTAGCAGGGAGAATTTTGTTAGTAAAATATGTGTTATCAACAATACCTAATTATTAAATGGCAATTTTAAAAGCTCCAAATTCCATCATATTTTAAATTCAAAAGTTGATTAGAAAATTTCTATGGTCTGGTAATGTGGACGACAAAAAGAAAATTCCTTTGATCTCTCTTGAAACAATGTGTTTAGAGAAATTAAAAGGTGGAGCAGGTCTCCATAATTTGATTGAAAGGAATTTTGCTTTAGGAGATAAAATGGTTTGGAAAATGTATGCAAAACCTTCCCTAAAATGGTGTTTCCATATGCAGAACAAGTATTTGGATAATCAGTGTCCTTTGAGAATTTTTACTGTGGAAAATCCACCTTCGAGGTCAGCAATGTGGAATTTTTTAGTCTCTTGTAGAAAAGTCATTTTACCTCATTTAACTTGGGAGGTAAATGATGGTAATGAAGCACTATTTTGGAAAGATTCATGGAATGGATATTAGAATCTAGCTAAAAGTTATAATTTTCAGAGTACTACAACCCTATTGACTCAATGTTGAGGCCCAAAAGTCAAAGATTATGTTCAAAATGTGGATTCATGGATGGATAAATTCAAGTGGAAATATTTCTCAAATGAGTCAATAGATGAGAATCATAAAGGACATATTTCATTTATCCTTCATGAAAGAGAAGTTTATCTTTCATCCAACCCTGGTAGATTAAATTGGTATAAAGCTAAAAATGGTTGTTATATAGTTAAAGAGGGGTATAAATTGATTTCTCAAGCTTCTTTTCAATTGTCAAATCAGAGAGCATATCAATTTTTTTGGAACTCAAAATTTTTGCCTAAAGCAGGTTGTTTTTCATGGCTAGCTATTCAAAATAAAATTCTTACAAGTGATAAGTTAGAAAAACTAAGGATAGTTGTTCCTTTTAAATGTGTGCTTTGTGATCAGGAGCTGGAAGATATTAATCATCTTTTCCTTTTGTGTCTAGTAGCACAAGTTTGTTAGTTGTTTGTTGTGGCTAAATTAAATTGGCAGATAGTTTTTCCAAACACTATTTGGAATCTATTTACTAGTTGGCCTTAGCCATATAAATCTTCTTTTTTGCAAGTATCTGGTGTATTATACCCTCTTCAATTTTATGGGCTATTTGGTGTTCAAGAAATAGATGCTTTTTTAGGAAAGAGAAATTGAATATTGATCAGATGTTGTTATTATTGGAAAGGGCAATATGTGTAAAGCTAAACATGTTGGTTCACTATCATTGATTGGGATTCAAATCTTTTTTTTTCATCAAAATTCTTATCTCTTCCTTTCAAAGGTAATCTTCATCAGTATACTCAAAAATTAAATAGAGTTGAACTATTGTTTGGTTACCTCCTCATATCGACATCATTAAGTTGAATATAGATAGTGCTTCTAGGGGTAACCCAGGTTTATCTAGAGTAGGGTGGTTATAAGGGATCATAAAGGGATGGTTTTATGTGCTAAATCTTTCAAATTTTTATCTGGGACTAACAATATTGTGGAAGCACAAGCTCTCTTGCAAGGTTTGAAATTAGTTCTTAGTTTTAAGCTCCCTATGATTCAAGTTGAAGGAGATTGACACTGATCTTAGTTAATGCATGTCGAGATCGTAAGATTCAAAATTGGAAGTTGGAGTATATTTCTAAACAGATCTGGTCATTGCTTGATAAAATATGTAACTATCAAATCTTGTATACATACAAAGAAGGTAATATGGTTGCAAATTTTTTGGAAAAATTTGGGTGTGAACAAGCAGATAATGAAGTGACTCACACGAATGAACTGGGTAAGATTCATCCTATTTTAGAAGTCTTACTTTAAAAAGAGGAAAACCATTGATGTGTTACATTTATGTATGTGGTGGATCATCTAGCTAAGCTAGGGTCTGAACTAATATCAAATGAATTCGGATATGGTATAGTTTTGGGAAAATTGCTTTCAAAGTTAGTAGTATTTCTGATTATGGATGGAAATTCCTAAATAATCTCAAATTATGGCTAATATTCAAGCATTTATGGATGTTAGTCAAGGTTTGAATTATTTTATGAATAAAAATATGATACATAAATCTGTGATAACTTTCTTATGTGGCAATGAGATGATCTGGCAACACATGTGTAGTTAACAATTACAAGTGTGTTATGTTCTGGTTAGATCTATGAAAAAGATATTCCTGGTGATTTGGCTATGCACATGTAGTTGGTAATTACAAGTGTGTTATCTCTAACAACACATGAGTAATTATCAATTACATGATATTTTTGTCCAGATCTATGATGAAGAAAAATAAATTCATACTTGGTGATCTGACAACACATGTGTAATTGCCAATTACATGTGTGTTATAATTTTTTACCAGAACTTTATAAAAGAGAAATGTATGCATTACATCATACTTTCCATATGTGTGCAATTCAGGTTTATGATAAATGTATGGTGTGGTAGTCCAAATGATGTGGAAAATTCATCTTTTTAATAGAATTACACAAGATCTTGTGTTAATGGTTCACATAGATTTGGGGGTATGCCAAATTTTAGGTAATTTGATTAGCATGATTTGGAATCAACTAATGAAACACTCCTATTTCATGGTGATGTAAGCATTTATGCTTTGCCTATTGTTGGTGTAATCATACATTTGTTTGGTTCATCCTATTAGTATAGCTCAGTACACATCAAAGTAAAATGGAGTTTCCATCTCTGAAGTATGGCACGTTTGGATTTTACATATCCGTCGTCTATGAAAGAACTATTATTTGCATCATGTTTATAGGTGTATTGGTCTCATTATTACTTAGTATGCTTTCAAATATTTTAGTACGTTTAGCATCTTATGTATTAAAGGTTCATTTACTTTAGAGATGCAGAAGGTCAATGAAGTATGTGCTAAATGTCATCTTTGAGATGACCAAGCTAATCCAAACTCCAAGTCATCATGAGAGTTTATGTTTTATGGCAGAAGATCCTCTATTTATTTTGCCAAAGTAAGCAACTGTTGGTAACAGTAAATTAATCTTCATTTTTTGTTAATATTATTTATGTTATGGTCTAAAGGTCTCAAAAAATGATGGATTATCGCCCAAAAAAAATTCGAGTTTGGTTTTGAGTGCAAAGGTGGGAGAGGTCATTTTTAGGAAGATTGGAGGAGATTCATTTGCAATCAATGTTCAAGTTTCGATGTCCCTATGATTATAGGTGTCTCAAGTGGGTTATTGGGACAAAATTTCTTCATCCTAAGTCAAGGAGATTGCTATTCCCATCAAATATTTTGTCAATTTTTATCTCTAATATAATGGGCATGTTACAATGTCTATATTTTGTGATTGTAATTGTACAAAAAATGGTAAAGGATATATTCCTACAGAATGATGCTCTTGTTGTCTACACACAAAAATATGTTTTTGGTATGAGGGAGGGATATGTGGATGGTATCTTCCCACCACTCTTCTTACCTCATAATAGAGCTTTTGTTAATGTATTTGATGGACTCAAGCAGTCTTTGGAGCTTAGTGATCCATGTCATATTAACAGGGCTTTGTCAAGATATAGCCACCATTTGGGGAGGGAAATTTCTGAATGTTTTAGAGACAAATATCATTATGTCTATTTTTCGCTACACCACAATGTTTACCATGCAGCTTATGTTAGTCAATGCTAGCCAGGAAGTGCACAACAAGCACCGCGGGGGGTCGCTCGGAATTTGACCCACAACATGTCTCTGGCTCTTACTCAAGGAGTCAATTATCGCAATCAGGTTACCACAGGAGTGGTTCCAGATATGAATATTGCACTCAGTTTTGAGAATAGGGATGTGAGTAATGAAGAGCAAGGTGAGAACTCTTTGGATATTATGCAGTGGAAGAATAAATAAAAGAAAAAGTGGGTATTTTGAGCCTAGTTATCGCCATTCCCAGGTATTCGAATGCAAGTTTTTTTGAGAAAATTTATGGCTGGGGTTGATTATGCAGAATTAAAGATAAAATGGTAAAGCCAGTTTTATCTACTTAATAAACGTGGATGCAGTGTAGTATTTTGGATTATGGGCATGTAATTCGATATGTTGGTTGATAGTATGGCCTCTCATCAAAGCTCCAAATGGAAGATTTTGGTTGATATAATTACTCTATAAATACATGTAAATGGATTAGTTTATTGAAAAATTTATGTAAATGGTCCAGTTTGTAAGGTTTTTGTAACTTTTCGAGCTATAACCAAAGGTTTTCTTCTTGGTTCTTTCCTTTTGGTATGTTCATTGAACTATGTTTTGTAAATATATTTATATATAATATAATATAATATAGTGGCTTTCCACTTTTGCTTAAAAAATATATATATTCTATCTAGATTTAAATTTGATGATAGAAATATACGACGAAAGATTTCATAAATTTATTTGAGAAGGTGATATAATTTTAAGACTAACCTAGATGAAGATCTCAAACATTTTTAATTAATTATTTTTAATTTTAGTTCACCTACATGAATGTATATTTAATCTCCATATGTACATACTTCACCTTGATGTGCATATCTAAATTTGTAGGACGTGGTTTGTTGGAACTAACTTGCTTTTATATTTTATGCCTAATTATTGGAAGAACAAACAATGTTTAGGAATACCTTTAGGGAATCTAAAATATTACAAGTAAAATAAGTCTTATCCAAACTCCTAATAGACCAACTTTATGATTATAAGTGAAAGATTCAAAGACAAAAAGAAATTGTGCAATGAATATAGGATGATGTGATCAAATATAATTCTTTGATAAATGCTATTAGATTCCTTTTATTTCTTTTTGTAAAAATGTAATTTAAGCTGCTCTCAATAGATTACTCCTTGATCCTTTTGAAATGAATGATGAATGATATTAAATAAAATAAATAGACACACAAATGTGTGTTAAGATGAAGCACAATAACTACTAAGAGGGAGTTAGTGATAAATATTTAATTTTTTTATTTTAATTTCATATAGATATAACTATGAACAATAATTAGGTCAAGTTTGCATGTCCAAATTTGATACAATTTTATAGGTGGGGGTCCAAGAATTAGATCCAAATGTGTAGGGATGGGTAATGAAAGGGATTATGATAAGGGAATATCATGAACTAAATTTATTCAAGAATGTACATGTATGATCATTAATGCATTTATGGAATTCATATGAAAGCAAGTCAAAACCATAAGGGAAAAGGGATGGGTACATAGATTTTTATATTAGAATTTTCCCTATTTTTTAATATATTCTCAAAGTACTATGCTTTTATTAAAGTAAAGATAAGAAGGTTTCAAACTAATATGTTGTATATATCAAAGTAACTAATATCAAGTATTATCAATGTTAAATAATTAATTTCCTAGTAATATAAATAAATAAATAAATAATTTATTATTATATCTTAAAAATTTTAAGAATTATAGTGATAAAATTATCATACCCATGTCATTTCCCATTTATTTTTGTGCCCTTTTTGATGCAATGACAATACAATTACATATTCATAAGTAAGACACAATTTTGGTAAGCTTGGACCATAACCCAATTCTTACCCCTATTATTTTCTCTTTCACTTATGTCTAGTGCCTACTTCCATGCATTTAACATTACCTCATTCTTATTTTTAGTCACTCCAATGTATTCACTATTATGAGAAATTCAAATAATATCATTATTTTTACCCATCTCCAAATGTTCAATCTTCACCTCAAACTACATTTTCCTATCTGAGGTTGATCCCAAGTGGTGTGGAATTGACCCCAGATTGAAATTCTAACCTTTTCTCTAGTAGTCAATGTGACTTGACTTGGTATATGTTTGTGTGGTGTGCTTTATATTGGTATTTAAAGGAATTCATTTGTGTGACCGTTTGATGTGTTTGAATGAGAACATATAGAGGAAAAAATAATTCATTCTAGGAACATCTTGCTTTAGAGATTAAAAAGGATATTAGTCTACATTAGGATCACATAGCCCATTTAAAATTTTATGCTTGCTCTATAATATTTTACTCGAATCCATAAATAAAATTTGAAAATGTGCTTGACTTAGGAGAACATGACCCTAGTGATCCAACAATTTCCCATAAATTATTTTCAAGTGTACTAGCATACATAGTCATTATCAAATACTAAATATTATGGTGAATCAAGTTTTAAAATATTTCTACTTGTCATATCAAATCTATTCACCAAAGTTTGAACCTACATCATAGGGTCAAATTTGAGCATCTTAGGAATGGTCCACATAAGATTACAAGTATATTACCATATTGAGATAGTAAGAACATCAAGACCATTCATTTCTAAATATGGTGAATTTATTTTCCACATATTTAGAATTTATGTTCCATAACTAAATTGAGAGCTAAGTAATATATCCATGTTAAATTTAATTTGTGAGACTAACATTTCATTTTACCAACTCAATTCCTTAATTTAGATATAAGATAATTGTGTGATAATTATATCAATTCATTTAGAATGCCTAGAGTTATATAAAATGGATTTTATTTCCTTATAAGAATATGCATTTAAGTATTTTAATTTTATACTCCAATACTTATTTAGTCTCTCACCATCCTACCATGCTTGAAATTTTAGAGGCACTCCTACATCGTACCCCTCAATAATTTCCAACAGATCATCATGCTCACCGTAATTTGTGTAAGCTTTCTTAGTGATTGAGAGTGTATCTCTCTTGTATCATCTACATTGTATTTTTGGTGAATTTTATGTAAAATTTATGTTGGGGAACTATTTGTCAAATTCTAAATAATGAAGAACCATCTCAAGAAACCTCTCTATAATAGTAGTCAACTTCTTGATAAACCATTTGGATTACCTAAACATATTATCTAATAAAGAATGTTTATCGACATCCATAGGTCTCTATCTAAATGAAATCCATATTGGGGGAGAGATAGTCAAAATTATATTACCATGTTTGAAGAGTCTTACCCTCTCTCCATATATCAACATTAATATTGTAATGATGTCCATGCCAATGTAATTCTTACTAATTTTTTATGGTAATCTAGGATTAAATTTGGGTTATGTGAGTATGCTCTTACACCTAGTTCTATAAGAATGATGTGATATTAATACTAGACCCTATACTATTGATAAATCTATGTATATTAATATATATGTGGTATAACAAGTAATTAGAAAACCATGGTGCTCATCTATATCTCAACAAATACCAATAATACCATGTGATATAGCATAAACCTTCTATATAGCAAGATGAGGATCTTAACAACCAAGAGAAATAAATTTATACATGGGACACATCACCAAGTAAGATATCACTATACATGACCTCATCTTGGCCATAAATTTCTCACTTAGTAGATCATTGATATAAATCTATATCCTCCTACTATATGGTTTGTTACGTCTGTATAGGTCTTCCCTTAATGGTGAGGTGTATAATCCTCCACACATCCTTCAATATCAAATTCATCTAACATGTGGGGAGGTTAAAATTATTCTTATACTCAACATAGAAATGAAAATACAAGTATCATCTAATACAATTTTGGGAGATGATCATGCTCCTAACCCTTGCTTTCTCTAACAATTCCCAATCAACACTTATGGGATAATAGCTATTTCTATAGTCTCTCATAGAGATCTAGCTCCATATTTATCCATAAGGCATGAAGAAGTGAATATATCATTCTGTGTGCAATAAATCACTAAAAATCAATAAATTTCATAACAACATTTATAACACGATTGATATGGGTTGATCTCATCGGTCAAAATTATATATCAAGGATAATACAACATGTGGATCTTATACAAATTAGGTTGGATTTGTGGTTCTAAAAATGTGAATAAACTTAAACCTATGTAAAATTAAACAAAATAATAATAATAATAATAAAAATTAGGGGAAAAACATGATATACTACATTTAGATGCTCACCTCACTCAATACTAGCTCATGAATTGTATCACCTCATGTGGGAGCATGGTTGTGTTATTTCACTATTGAATCTATTTATAGGTTATACTCTAAGTTGTAAAAGGTTAATGTTACTAAGGGGTTAATAATAATGAAAGTGTCTTTTTATTACTTACCCTCCAATAGATAGCCATGTATCATTTTACCATTCACACATTACTATCACTATGATACATTTTCTTTCATTCCACTAATACTATTGATGATGACATATATGTTTGGCTACAAAATGTTTCTATATCACATTTTTTAACCTATTTTTCTATCATGCATTTATTATACCACTAATCCTATTTTGATAACATTTGTAATACATCCTTTAGAAAACAATATTATTTATATATTGTAATGACTATACTTATTTTTTATGCTTATCTATTGTTACCAAGATGTTTATCAATCACACCTATGATAATTTTGCTATGAAATTTCTTACAACTTTTTAAGAAAAATAAGAAAGATGAACAAAATATTTTGTTCATGTCTACATGCATGCCTATTTCTTGACTTTATTATATGATCACAATTATCAAATGACATTTATCTAGCCTTTGGGAGCTATCTTTGTCTTTTTTTCTCTTATTACAAAGGTAGAAATGTATTTCTTATGATCTTTTATAGGCCAACATCATATATGAGTCTCATTTTACTATCGTTTCCATTTAGGATTGGGAACCATTTTTACATGAGTTTCCATGATCATATGTTACCCGGTTTTATTGTTTATTATTATACCATACTTTTAGAGCCATCTTATCACATTAATGATATCATGCCTTCCCCACCCATTGACTACTCTAATCACAAGTAGAATGTTTCTAAGAGCTATATATCTTTGTGGACACCATTTTTTCTCCATACCATTAATTTTTCATATACCTTATCATGTACCTAAGAGCTACCTTATTACATTAGAGGAATCATGATTTTTGCATCCTATTGTGTGCTTGCATTCATTATCAAGTTCCTAGTATCCACATCAAGGATACCATGTCATCCTCATCTTCCATACACATAAAAAATCCTTACCTTTCCTAGATAGGGATACATTTACCTTTTCAATGTCCATACTAGTGACAAATTTATACATGTGTTGATTATTACTTCATCCTGTATGTGTTTCACATAAATATATTTCGATATATATTTATTTCTTACATTACAATGTTATCTCAAGCATTTATTACTTTACATGATCGATGAGCATTTATTTTAAGCATTTATTTTATATTATCTTTAATTTTCTAATTTCTTCTCTAATTCATTGCATCCAATGGATGCAACCAATTGAAGCAACTTATACTATTGCTAACACTCTTATGTTGAGATTGTAGACAATTACTTGCAAGTATACAAAGACTCATGACTATAGTTAGACAAATTTCAATCACATTGCATTGTCAGGTTTGAAACACTATACCAAATTATTTCTAACTTTACGTATTTTTCTTCTCAATTTTTCTAGTTTGTTGAACCAACTTTTAGCTATTCTTATGTTAACTTATGTAACAAAAATTACTCATTATAATTTTACAACTGTACATAATCTAATACAAATAAACAAATTAAGAATATTAATTTTTTTATAATAAAATAGTAAAATTTTGCATAATTTATTTCTTCATTATAATTTTTAAAATTAATATATTATCCCCTTATTTAATTTCTAAATATAAATTTATTACAAATTATAATTTCCAACTAATTCTATTTAAAACCTAAAATAGTTGTAATTTTAATATGTATTTATTTAATTTAGTAAGGATTTTTTTACACCACTACTCTCTTTAGCTTTTACATTTTCCATATCTCATCCATTTTCCCCTAAAACGTTAAAGAATCTAACTAGTGTGGACGTAGGTAACAAGAAAACCATCGCGAGTAAAGAATGAAAGCCTTTACGTTGCCCGAGAGGACCTTGTTGCTATAAATGGCCATTCTCAGATCGAATGCAAGAATATCAAGTCTCTGTTTTTTTTTTTTGATGTGCATAGCAACTCTAATTTCTCAAGTCTTTTTGGCGACTTGATTTTGTCTGCATAGAAACTTGAGAGAGGAATTTTAGACTCGATCTTATTTTTGTAAGATGGGATCTGTAATTGGAGAAGCTCTTTTAGGAAAAATTTGTGAGATCGCCATTGAGATGGCTGTTCAGAAACTGGCTGAGGAGGCAAAGCTGTTGTTGAATTTCAGAAAAGACTTCATATGGTTAAACAAGAAACTCACATATGTAAGGGATTTTCTGAAAGATGCTGATCAACAGTCTCGACAAAAGGAGGATGTCAAAGAATGGCTGGAGGAGATTCGCGTTATTTCCTTGCTTGCAGAGGACATCTGTGAGGAATGTGGTGTTGAATCCATGTATGGAAATAATGCTCAATCTTGTGGGTTGAGTTGTAATCAGTGGATTTTCCGCTATAGGTTAGGGCGGAAGATTAAGGACATCAAGGACCGGATCAGCTCTATTATTGAAGATGGTAACGACCTGAAGCTGTTGCATGAGGTTTCTTCTGCAAATGAAGCAACACACAGTGCAGCTCAAATTGTAGACTGGAAGAGATCTAGTCTTCTTCCCAGTGATTCACACTCAGTGGGAATACAGTCCAAAGTTGATGACATGCTCAGATTGTTGGACAACAATGGCTCTCCAGTTATTGCAGTGGTTGGGATGGAGGGGATGGGTAAGACCTATCTTCTTCAGCATGTTTACAACAACATAAAAGATAGGTATGAGAAATATATATGGCTTTCAGTCTCTCAGTACTATTCCATTTACAATTTACAAAAAGATTTAGTCTTTCAGTTAGATGAAGATTTAAGTAAGCAGATAAAGGAAAGTGAAGTGAGCGAGCAGGTATTAGCTCCGAAGATTCATGAAAGGTTGCAAGGGAAAAGGTGTCTTGTGGTGTTAGATGATGTGTGGAGGGCTACCAGAGAAGATGATTTATTAGCCAGACTTGGCCTCCCAAGTGGAAACAATAACCCATGCAAAATTGTGGTTACCACAAGAAGCAGGGATGTTAATAGAAATTTGAATGCTGAAATTTATGAGATGCAATGTTTGTCCGATGAAGACAGTTGGAGGCTGTTTTGTTTTTATGCATTTGAGGGATCTGAGGAAAGCAGAGAGCATCTGGAAGAGGTGGATCTTAAGATTGTAGAGCAGTGTGGAAATTTGCCACTAGCAATAAAAACGATAGCAGCATCTCTGGCGAAGAACATAATGCCAAGGGACTGGAAGTTCAAGCTCCATCAGCTTGAAGGGGTTGTTGCCGCCGATGCTGAGCCGATCATGGCTATTCTCAAATTGAGTTATGACTCATTGCCTGCACGTCTCAAAGCATGTTTTGCTTTTCTTTCTTTCTTTCCCAAAGACGAGAAGATAGATTCTGAATATCTGATAAATTTGTGAATAGGGGAAGGATTTATTCCAGTAGGAGAGGGCCAGTGGGATGCGGCATGGCACTGTTTATATCAACTTAACAATCTGTGTCTGCTTCAGCTATGGGAGCAACTTGACGAGTCCGACGACAAGCTAATTAAATATTGTAGAATTCACGATCTGTTGCATGATTTGGACATACAGGTATCCAGAGAAAATAAATGTGTTTTTTCTGTTGAGGAAGCCTCCAAAGATGCGAGTGGTGACTGCTGTCGGATTTTATTGGGCAAGAAACATATAAATGACCACGACATCTCAGAGAGCCGTCCTGTTTGTCTCCGCGCATTCTCATTGTCTCAGAATTGGGGGATTACAAGCATTCCGGCAAACTTGTTTACCTCTATGAGAGGATTGCGGGTTCTCGATTTGAGAGATACACACATCTCTGAACTTCCTCAAAGTCTTGAATTTAAGGGATACAAAGATAAAGGAGTTACCGGAGTGTGTGAGACATCTGAAAAGTCTCTTGTTTCTCGCTCTGCCTTGGAGATGTAGGGAATTACCAGTATGGATAAATGAACTTAAATGTCTCAAGCATATAGAATGCAAGGGGTGTACTCGCATGCCAAGGGAAATATCAAAGATGGTCTCTTTGAGAACACTGCGATCAGATGACTTGGTCCCGTCCATTGAAGAGGACGGATTCATGAGGTTAGAGGATATTGCTAATATGACTCAGCTTCAAGAACTACGGTTAAAGGTTGTTCATGAAATGGAGTTGAAAGGGATGGAAGAAGGGATACTTGCGCGGCTGGTGAAGATGCGTCGTTTGAAAATTTACAACTTTTCAAAAGCGACTGAATTTTTGGAGCTTGTGGAGAAAATGACAGCAATGAAAGATCTGGAAAGTCTTAGTCTATGGTTGTTTTCAGTGCCAAGTTGGATATGTGGTTTGGCAAATCTGAGCGAACTCGAGTTATATTGGTGTGAATGTAGTGATTATCCGCAGTTGTAAACAATGCCCAACCTGGTGAAGCTGCAGTTGGATGAGAAAAAGAGTTGCAGAGTGTTGCCAAAGGCGTTTGGAAAGGCGGGAGGTTTTTCACGTCTCAGATTCTTGAAAATTCGTGGCTTCAAGGAATTGGAGGAGTTTCCAGAATTAGAGCAGTTGAAAAGACTCAAGCTCTTCACTTACAGGAATTCAGGGACAGATGAATTAAATGAGACATTTAAGGAAGGGGGAGAATATTGGTATAAAATCAAATCCATCAATTCTCGCATAATTATAACATCAACCTTACTTTTAGCTTGACATTCTTAAGATAACTTTTATGTTTTAAAGTGTAATGCTTAAATTTTGAATTATTCACTATTCATTAATTCTGGAAAAAGATTATTGCAAGGGAAGAAATTCTTTTATATAAATTTAGGTTAATATCTATATAATAATAGATTAATATTTAGTGTGTATAATTAAGGTTCAATTAATTTCAAAGAAAGAAATAGAAAATAGTTAAAAATTTATTTTGAGAAAATTATATATAATAGATTAAGGTATATAGTTCTTAAATTAATGGTGAAATATTCATATTGAAGATTTACATAATTAATTTGATAAAATAAAAAATATATGGGTTTGGTATGTTCATTGTTTCAAAAAAAAGAATATAACAAAAATATTTTATGAGTTAATCTTAAGTGATTCTCTTTTGGTCCACTCTTGCCTCTTAAATTGTGGTTGCATGAAAATATTTGGCATTTGATATATCACTATATTTTATTCTAGGACCCATGTATTCTTATTTGTACATAAAAATCTATTTTTTGTAGTACAAGGTCAAATTATTTATGTTAGGCCTTTGAACACCCAAAATACTATTGTTGCAAGCTCTTCTCAAACTATCATTCCAAGTCAAAATAACTTAGTTCAAGATTATGAATGGCATTACCCATGTAAACAGCCCCAAAATTAAAATGCTTTCCTAAATGGAGTTTTTAGTAAGCTTTGATGGTCCAAAATGAATCAGTACTTTATGAACAATGAGTGGAATGAGCTCCAAAAGGTGAGAAAATTCAAGAACAAGTGATAAGTGAGTCCACTTTATTGAACTAGAAAGAGAGTGGTTTTTGTGGTGGAAATCAATATGAAGTACCAACCAAATGGAAAACTTTTACCTTAAGGTTGGAAAAGAGAGCATTAGAAAATTAACCATTTTTCATAGTTGGTCAAGCATCCACTTCTCAAACATCAAACTAAGTTGTTAGGAAGGATAATTAGTCCAAAGATCAACTTCCAATTATTCAACAGTCAAAAGAGGATGCTACTACTACCAAGGCTAAGTTCAAAGGTTGTTCGTATTTTTTTTGAAATAATGGAGCAAATAAAAAGAAACAATATGAATGTTACTATGTGGGAACACATTCCTATCCCAAAGAAATATATTGCAAGAGGCTTTGAGTCATTTCTATCATGCAAATGAATTGGAAAAGGATATGCTAACTACTCCTACAAGCTTATGCTAGCCAAAGGAAGGATAAATAAGTAACCTAGCTAGCAAGATACCTGATTTCTACATCTCCTCAATCATTAGTAAGCATGTTGCATATAATTGTAAGATAGATTCTAGAGCTAGTAGTTAGCTATTCCCAAGAAAATTATTGATTAAATTCTAGGTATAGAGTACATACTAGTCACTAAGGGAGATCCCACTAGATGAAATTGGTGTTAATATAGTAAGAATTATTAAAAAAATTAACCTTACCCTTCATGCGTGCCCAAGTATTTCTATCTCTCAAGATATCTCAGTTATTGATCTTTCTCCCTATTTTTCCATATGCCTCTCTAGGGAGTTCACTACGAAAATGGGAGGGTATTTATCTTTACTTTGGTCTTATATGCTCATTAGACTAAACATGGAACAAGAATAACAATAAAATTTGAACCTATCTCTAAAGAACATATTAAATCATATATGTCTAGTCCTATTAACATGAAATATTCCATGTATGACTAAGAAGAATATGATTCTCTTCATGAGCCTGTTATATCCTTGGAGGAATTTTTGTATATCTTTCTTGATGATTGGGTAAGGGAATGCTATGAGTTTAATCCATATGACCATATGAAATAACTGGAGTTAGGTACTTATTTTATACACGAGGAAGATTTAGCTTTACCTAACCTTATGAAGCCATAATAAGATCTCAAAGGAGCATTACAGATTTGCTTTGATGGACAAGAAGTAAGAATGATGTTGGTGTTGGTTTCATGGTGGTCTCTTCTAAAAAAGAGAGATACTACTTTGAATTTGGGCTTTAATTTATTTGTACCAATAATGTAGCTAAATATGAAGTATTGATTTGAGGTTTCCAATCAGCACAAAAGATGGGAATCAAAATACTATATGTTTTTGGAGATAGTGAACTCATCATACATCAAGTTAGAGCTCAAAATGTAGCCAATTTTTTTTTCTAAAAGTATACAAACATAGAGTGTGGCACTTAGTTAAAGAATTTAATGCTTTAAACATTCAAACTATTCCATGAAATTAATTTGAAGCAATGATGTTCGTAGGCTTGTAATAGTTGGCTCACAATATGGCATTCCTAATGAAATTATGGAAGACAAGGAATACCATGTTAAGCTTGTAGTGAGGTCAATCCAAGAAAATGAGATTAGTCGGAGAGTGCTTGACTGTGACAAGGAAAATTTTAGATTCATTCAAGAAGATATAGAATTTTCTATGAAAAATCAATCTTAAGTTGCAAGAATACTATGGATACCAAATTATCTAGTTGAAGACAAACAAGTTTCCAAGAGGGTTGATTACCTTAGAGGGCATTTTCAATATTGATGATCAACTCAAGAATAGAAAGATGAACATGACCATCAAAGAAGAGGATTATGAACAAGTAGCCATTTCAAATGACAAGTTCTTCAAGGTTGAAAATGTGTGTAGCCAATCTAAAAAACAACATCTTATTATTTTAGAGAATTTCATGATTTTTTTTCATGGAGTTACAATGATCTTATATTTTTGACCTAAATTTGGTCCTACAAACCATTGAACTAGATCCTAATGCTAAACCCATTATAAAATAAAAAGGCCAACCAATCCCAAAATTGAACCATTGATGAGAGAAGAAATAACCAAGATAATTGAAGCAAACATTATCTTCCAAATCAAGCACTCATGTTGGTTTGCTAAGTTAGTTCCAATTAGGAAGAGTAATGGGAAATTAGGTTATGTGTTTATTTTATAGACCTAAATAAAGAATCCCTTAAGGATCATTATCCCATTCCATTCATGAAACAAATTATTCAAATGATGGTTGGAGCTCTAAAAGGTGTTATCTCCAATAAGGATATTTAGGACATAACCAAATTCGTGTTTAAGAATCAAATAAATTTAAAACTACCTTTACCACCAAATGGGGGATATTTTCCTATAAGAAAATTCCTTTTGGGTTGACCAATGCTAGAGTAACCTTTCCAAGAGAAATGAATATGGAATTTAGACCTATCTTGTTAATGACACGATCTTGGTTTACTTAGATGATATAACTATCTTCTCAAATCATGAAAGTGAAAACTTGGATCATTTGTCCAAGGTCTTCCATAGGTTTAATAAATTTGGAGTTCCTTTGAATCCTAAAAAGTGTGTTTATTGTTCATGAAGGAAAACTATTGGGGCACATAGTTTCAAAGAGTGGTCTATCTATTAATCTTGAAAGACTTAAATATGTTTTATCTCTTTCACTCCCAAGCCATAATAGAGTTCTTTAAAGCTTCTTGAGAAGGACCAACGTTGTAAGAAGATTCATACCAAAATTGCCACCTAAGTAAAGCCTCTTACCTCTATGCTAAAAAAGAATATTGTTTTCAGCTAGTAGACATAAGGTACAAATAGTTTTGAAAGTATCAAGAAAGATATTTCTCAAGATCCCACTCTTGTGAATCCCAACTTTGACAAATACTTTATATTATATTATTTTGGAGGAGATGAAACTCTATTAACCATCTTGACTCAACAGAGAAATGATCAAATGGGGCAGCGAATAGATTTTTATAGCCAAGCATTAAAGGACTATGAGCTAAGGTATAGTTTTGTTGTGAAATAGTCATTTTCTATTGTAAGATCTCTCAAGAAATTTAGCAATATTCTTTTTAAAATCATGACTCAGTTAATTGTGCAGCATCCAAGTGTGAAAGGATTCTTTTGAGTAGGGATGCAAATAATAAGAGGGGTGTGTGGATTACTAAATTTATGGATTATGATGGAAATATCAAGATCACCAAGCTTTCTAGAAGTAAGGAGT
Source organism: Sequoiadendron giganteum (assembly GCA_007115665.2). Classification (NCBI taxonomy): domain Eukaryota; kingdom Viridiplantae; phylum Streptophyta; class Pinopsida; order Cupressales; family Cupressaceae; genus Sequoiadendron; species Sequoiadendron giganteum. The sequence continues at coordinate 260,102,580 of CM021105.1, forward strand.
TGTGAGAAACTTGTAGTAGACCTTGAAACTAATAAGAAGACCATATACATGTTACAAGAAGACCAATCAATTAGGCCTAACACTCTAAATATTTAGGCATGAGATGTTTTTTATTTTTTACAAATAGATGAGTATCCTCAAGCCCTTGATAAGGAAAAAGAGGTATTTTAGGTTTTAATTCATTTATGTTGTCCTTCTTGATGGGATTTTATTTAGAAAGTACATGAATTGAGTTTTATTAAGATGTATTAAGAGTGAATAGGTTTATAGAGAGCTTGAAGAATTCCATAATGGTTTATCATGAGGTCATTTCTTAGAAAGTATAGTTGCTAGTAAAATCATGAGAGTTATTTTTTACTAGCTTGATTATTTAAAAATGCTCACAATTGGGTGATAAATTGTGAAAGTTATTATTTTACAAGAAAGAATAGTTTAGCTACCTTCATCTTCACCCTATATAAAAAAATCAACCATTTATTTAGTGGGTTTTATATTTTATTAGTGTGATAAATCCACCATCCAATGCTAGTCATAAATGGGTTTTGACAACCACAAACTATTTCACTAGATGCATTGAGGCAGTTGCATTGAATGGGGCTATTGAGACTTCCATACTATATTTTCTTGAAGGGATAGTTATAAGATTTGGTGTTTCATTTACTATCATTTTTTATAATTCTATTAAATTATTTGTACAAACTCAAATTAGTGAATGGGCAGTCAAGCATGATATTTATCTAAATACTTCTTCAAACTATTACCCTTGATGGGACCCGCTATTGCTCCTATTTCTTATGCTAATTTCCTATTTCACAAAAAAATCCTTAAATAATTTCATCCAAATACTTGAGACTTTATATTAATATTTAAAGTTTAAAGCACTACAACTGATAAATAATATCTTGATAAGTTATTTTGTATTTTGTCCATTATTCTCAAATTATAGAGTGTATTATGGTGATTATGGTGATTCTAGCATAGAATTATTTTAGAAAAAATCTTTACCCTTCATGCAATAAGACAGCAAACACTTGTACCTAAGGTTATTGTGAGCCTGCAACCATAGGAATGGCAATATACATCTAAAGGAATAGGCACCCTTAACCAAAGGAGAAATCACTCACAACTAGACGAGCTAGTTCATGCAACCCATGATTTAATCACCAATGACATCAACAACAAAAAAATGTTTTGGAAAAAATAAGAGAGAACTCAGGCATCAGTAGATAGTGGAAAAGACAACAAACACAACAAACACTTGTACCCAAGGTTATTGTGAGCCTGCAACCATAGGAATGGCAATCTACATCTAAAGGAATAGGCACCCTTAACCAAAGGATAAATCACTCACAACTAGAGGAGCTAGTTCATGCAACCCATGATTTAATCACCAATGACATCAACAACAAAAAAATGTTTTGGAAAAAATAAGAGAGAACTCGAGCATCAATAGATAGTGGAAAAGATTGTAGAAATTATTCAAAAAGGATTGTGTACTTCATGCATTTTGTCTATACATCTCTATTAATTTTATTTATAGTTGTAAATTTGTAATAGGATTATACCCTTTGAAGGTTTAATTATGCTGAATTTCCTATTTATTTTTTATTGAAATACAATATTCCTCTTCTCATGTCTTTGGGAATGAGTGGATAGATGTAGCTTAGGCTATTAAGAGTCCAATTAGTTAAGGATATTTGGAACTAGTCTATTTATATTCAAAATACATTATGTAACTGATAACAAAAAAATTTATACCACTAGTTTGTATTGTGTTTTTGGATTCAAATAAGATTTTTTTCTATATTATTTAATATTATGTGAATGAATGACTAGGAGATTTAATTAAAATATTGCTAATAAAAAATTACAATTAATCCAAGTAAGGGCATACTTGAGGTAAAGTTGTAACTCTCTTGTTAGTATTAATCATTGGTAATTTTAGTTTTTTTAATCATATTTATTTCATATAAATAATTGGTTATTCATAGTAGAAGTATTAGGTGAAAGTAAAAACCTATGTCACATTTTTGGCCAACTAGATAATTTCTATCGAATTATTTTTTACTTGAAAGTACTTGATCGAATAGGCTTTTTTGTTGAAACTAAGTGGTCATGATATGGAGCCTATGTGGCATACAAGGATTGATCAAGAAGGTTTTAGGTGAAAGGTTTATGATCGAATACCTTTGCAAAAAACATTAAATATAAAATCATAAAAAATTGTTGACCATTTTGTTCAAAAATCGGTTGCACTCGAGGTATTTGGTCAAACCCCTAATGTGTTTGATACTATTCCAAGTTTCCATCGCTCTTATGTAAGTATACTCTTCCAATTGCACAGTAAAATCTTTTTTTTCATCCACACAAGTATTTTTAAATATATATTTTCAAAAAATCTCTAAAATTTTCTATAATGCATGTGCTTAATGATTTCAAAACCCTAGGTTTTTTACTATTTTTCAAATATAATAACTATAAACTAGATTCTTCCTTTCAATGCATTACTTCAATATAAATAAAATTTTAAATGTGATTTTGGCATATGATAGAGGAAAAAAATATGTACATATTTTTTATTAAACTAAACTAATGTAAACAATTGATAAAGGAACTAGAAAATCTACATGAAAAATTAAAAATTTGCATCACTAGACTAGATATATAAACTAAATTTGATTGAATATCTAGAAGAAAGTGTATAACCTAGCACCTAGACTTTTTTATACTTTTGGTATCAACTAGGACATTAAGATTAGGCTTGGTCACTCCTACAAGACACCAACATTGGATTTGGGCTCCCCCTTGTCACTAGGAAGGTTTAGGCACTCATGTAGGTCATTAGAGAGACAAAGGTGCTAGTGTATTTGTCTGTTTGAGCTCTTAAATTTTTAACATTTTCTCTTATTTATCATTTGATCCTTTTCCACTTGTATATCTTCCAAAAATATCTTTGATCTTTTGTTATTGCAATATCAAGCTCAAGCTACATGGAGGAGAAACTTTGGGTTTTGTTATATGGGAGATTATCTTAGTGCCCTAGGTGGCATCTTTCAATCCTCAAATATATAATTTCAAAATAATTATAGTGATTTTGAGAATGATTTGTGTACAAGTTTGTACCTAAGAGGAATTAAAAAAATTGTAGAAAAGAAAACTAGCTATTATGTTTGTTGCAAGTAATGGAAGGAAAATGGTGGTGGATGTAACTAAATTGATTTAGGAAAAGGTAATAAGGGGTTTTTAGATCATATCTTTATAAATGAATGATGGATAATGGGAATATAATGGAATGAATATTTAAGAGGTCATTAGAAGGGAAGTTAGGAGAGCAATGGGGAAATGGTAAAGGAAATAATGAAGGTAAGATAATAATTAATACTTTTTTATAGATAGGAATATTGATAATGTGGAATAGAAAAATAACTAGTGAGGTCTTTGTAGATGTATTTAGTGGGAGAGCTTTAAGAACCTTGTAACATGGGAGAATAGATTAAAAATTAATGACGAGTGATTTTTTAGTGAAACCCTTTCAAATGAAACTCAATATGCCTTTATTTTTTTCCCTAGTACGAATGGCAAGTAGAAAAATAGCTAGGGATCTTAAATATTAGGTATTTGGGATTATTTAAAATTTGAATTTCTAAATCCAATCCAAACACAACTATTTAGTATGTAAAAGTATAAAGGACGCTAGTTTTTTTTTGTTATAATATTTTTTTTAGAATTTTGACCTAACAATTTTAAAGTAGATCTGAGGGTGAGAATAAGCTTTAGGTTACAAAAAACTTTTTTAATAATGGGAAAAATTATAGAGAGGTGTAAAATGAAACCTAAAACACACTTATATCAATAGAAATTAAATTGAGTACATAAAAAAGTAAGGTGGAGATTACATGGTAAGAAATTTCTATCCTTACAATAAGACAAAGGTTGACGAAGTAGTGTGGAAAAAATCAAGGTATGATGGATATTAAGAGTGTGAAATATTGTACAATACCATTTGGGTGAAGCCACAATAGTGGTTTACAATTCGAATGAGGAAGGAAAACTTCGAAAAAACTCACCCATGCAAAAAAAAAATGTTTTGAGGGGTTCGAGCGAACTCAAGGTTCAAATGAACCCCTTTACATGTGGAACTTGTGTTTCCACATTGGAAAGGGGGTTCACTCAAACCTTGGTTCGAGCGAACCAGAGTTTGAACGAACCCTTAGGGATTCAAGCGAACCCCTTAGGTTCGCTCGAATCCCTCTTTTCCCACCTTCCCACCCTTTGACACAAAAAGACTCCATATTTTTTCACTTTGAAGCTCGGTTTGAACATGAAAATGGAGGAATCTTCACAAACCCAACTAGAATTAGGTAGTCCTCAGAATGAGCTATCCAATGAATATAATTTTGATATGTTTTGGTTTTATTATGTATTTGCTTTTTTAGTTTTATTAAACATAGGTTTTTCACAAAAAATGAAGGTCTTTGTTTTGCACATGTGGAAAAATAGCAGGTTATCAAAAAAAAATGAAAACAATGAGTGCACCAGATATTGAAGTCCTTGATCCAACAAAAAAATAATTTTATTTCGATATATATTAAAAAAGTTACGCGTTATACAGTCGCGCTATGTCTGAATTGTAATTGGGTTGACTTTGAAACTTGATTACAGAAAAAAAAAATGTTCAATAAAAAACTCTCTAACCAAGTAGAAGCACTATATATTGGAGTTACAAATCTAAATACGAAAGAATTAGAATTTTATCCTTCATGGATAAAAAATTATGCGTTATACGGTGTGCGTCACTTTTTTAAAATATTGTTTTCTAAAAAAAACCAATTTTCGTGGGAGATGGAAAAAGAAGTGCAATCTGATTCCAAAAAAATTGAAAAAAATATTTTTAGAATCTAAAGAGAAAATGTGACGAGACTCTAGTTTGCATCATCTTCAAATTCCTCACGGTTTAGCCACTATAGGTGCCTAAATGAGAAGATTTAGTTAAAAATAATAATTTTAGTGTCCAGTTTGGCCAAAAATTGTAAACCACTATTATGGGATTGGTGGGACTTTTAAAAATTTGTAAGGAGGGAGGCTTAGGGGTTTAGGGTTTATATTACCTATGGTAATATAAATTATCAACTTTTGAAACCCTCACATTATATTTCAATGTTGAATTACTACTGAGGGTAACTGGTCACTTAAGTCGTTTGGTCGAGTCTTTCCTTCGTGCTTTTATCAGCCCCTTTTCACCTGATCTACCGGTTTCCTATCTGCCACTTTGGATTTTAATATTCGTATCACCGAGGGTTTTCCGGCCAACCCCACCACTATTATATATATGTTTACATTTAGCTTGGTGAACCGTCCGATCACAAGTGATCTGGACCGTTCCTCACAGACCTCGCGGGTTTTCCTGCTGATGTCATTCAAATGGCATGAGGTATGCGAGATACTACCATCTGTCATATATGGAGAGGTGGGGCCCTTTCCCAATGCGTCGTCGGTGATAGGTGGACATCTTTTCACCAACGAAGGAATTTAATGATGGGGATTTATAATGAATGTCCCTTGCAGGCCTCGCACGATCATAGTAATTTTTCCTAAAGTATTGTGAGGTTTGCGAAAAGGTGACACGTGGCCTGGCTCTTGAAGCAATGGAGGCTAGGTGGGGCCTACTGCCCAATCACAATTTCTTGTCTTCCTGAGTTGTGATTGGCTGTGGTCTTTCCCAAGCACTGATGTGGATTTTCAACACTCATTGACTCGATTTGATTCGTCTAACTTGCCAGGTGGTGGATTTTTCTCTTGTATTTTGTGAGCTCTTTTTTCTTCAATGAACAAATTCATGGTGCACAAAAGTGCCAGAGCAAATGTCAGGAGGTCACTGCTTGAGGAGGAGCAACTTGTTCTTGGTACACCCGACGTTGCTGCTCAAAATACTGGCAAAAGGCCTGAGCGTTGTGTGTCCCCTATTGTGCTTTCTTCAGGCTCTAATGGCAGCGAGTCCAAGATGGACTCAGACTATCGATGTTACCGAGCGGCCATGACTGAGCTTGTGGGGGTGGATGAAGAGGCCCTTACAGTTTCACCAATAACTGCAATGGCAATGTGTCGTGTTATTCAAACTCGTGTTGATGTGGATGGAAAGAAGAAGGCGGTTCTGCCTCAAACTGAGGCAAGAACCAGAAGCGGTCGCCTGTACTGGGGTTGTGTGTCAACTTAATGATTGTTGGTGTTGGGTGTGTTGCTCGTGGGTGGTGTCTTTCCCGATGGTTAGTTTTCGTTAATATGGACGTGCGCGTGCCTCCCACGCTTCTTTGTTTTTATCTTTGGCTGGTTATTGGGTGTAGCCATTTTTTGATTCCTCGGATCGTGCACTTTGTTTTCCAATGATGAGGAATGTGAATTTGAATTTCATTTTGAAATTAACAATGTAGCTCGATGCTTGTTGCTCTCCTGTCTATAAAGGATATTTCACGGCTCAGTGTTAGAGGTCAGACTTTGGATCCAGGAGGTTTTGAATATATGTAAAGTCAGTTCATTTACTGTAATTTTCTTGAAGGTTTTAGTTAATATCTTTTTTGGTCAGGATTACTATGAAGCAAGCAATCTATGTTGATGTAATTACAAATATTAAAGCAATAAATGATAATCATTTTGGAACAATTGCTCTCCTAATTGTATGTCATAAGTTGTGAATGAGCCTATTAATGATATATTCATTCACCTTCAATGGTATATTTGAATGTGTTCTTCATTTCCTTTCTTTAACTCAATGAGTTAATAAAATTGCTTGAAAATGAGTTACAGATTTATGATTATATATTCAGGATTTGCTAAGGAGTGTTGTTTTAAAACTAAAATTCACATGATGTAAATCATTATGGTGATATGTCCATAATATCTGGATTATGTTTTGTATGACTCCTACCCAATGGATGAGGCATTGGCTATTTTCTTCAGGATTACTACGGGGTTGTAGTTCTAAGCATGGTGGTCTAAGATCTGAACAAACCAAAATATTAAACCCTTTCTCTTTACGAGATGCAAATCTTATATTGAAATCTTCAGTCTTGTTGCTCTAAGATAACTGTTATTATTCTTTGGTCTGCCAATACCAAATTAATTACTATCTCATTGCGTGTGTAGGGACTGCAATCTATAAGAAGTGTTCTTACCAGTCATAAAACATTCTTATGAACACACTTAGGTTTACCCACCTTGGTTTTACAGAGCCAAAAGTGTAGGAGATGTCAGTCTTTGACTGGATCTCATTAGTTGGCCACTAGCCTTTGTGGTTCTTTCTTATAGAGGTTGGCTACCTCTTAGGGAATTACAAAGTCTTAGCTAGAAATTTAAAACACCAACAGAATGGCGACTCCATTGGGGAACAAATTCAAACGTTTGGTTGCAGACGGTGTTCTTAAGAGTCATTGCATAGAGTCAAATGATTTTCCATTCTGAATTTATATAGTGAACATTTTCAACCCTAGAAGGAAGAGGTTGGTGAAATGAACCTAACAATCCTATGATCTATGGTGTCCCATTGGCAAAGGATTCAGGAGTTCTAGGTACAAACAATCTTGTTATAAATTTCATTTGAATAACTGACATAAAGATTGAACTAAATGAAATAGGTTCTCTACCCGAGTCATTAGTTGAATGGTGGTTTTATTGGGGAGAACTTCTGAGAAATTTAAAATAAAAAGAGAAAAAAGAAACCACAGCAGTTGGAGGCGGCTATCCGAAATCATTTGTTTAAGTGGAGCTGAATGTTAAGTTTGGATGGTGATGGATTGTGGTTTTGGAAAGAAATTGGTAGTGGCATGGTGTCATAATGCTTGAGGTATGACTCTATTGTGGACAAAGGCCTAGAATCTAACAAGTTTTGAGAAGGAATTTCATATTTCTATTGAAATTCAGTCCTCTATTGAAGAGGTTGTGACTCTGTCTGAAGGAACCAGTTGATATATAAAGGAGAAGATTAATAACTACTGCCAAAATTACCAAGTATTTTATTAAATCTAAACAATTCACTATTCTAATTGTGATGGGTGTTTGTAATTAAGGATGAAAATGGTTCCAAATTAGATGTCTAGCATCAAGAAAGGGAACAATGATTATATTTTCCATACTTCTAACAATTCAATAGGTAAAAGGACTTATAAAACAATGTTTATGTTGCATTATATCTCTGAAAGCAAGGAATAATAATTTTAGTCACTAATGGAATCATGGTTGAGATGGTAAATGATATGTTTGATGAACATGTACTGTTTTGATGAATTTTAAATGGGTATAAGTGATCTCCCATATGTAAAGTCAGACATAAATATGCAAAGAGAACAAGCTGCATTAAGACCTTCGGGGTGTTTTGTAACTCAAAGGTATATGCCTTTATTTTCAGTGATATTAGTGGTTACCCTAATCTAATTCCTAAGAAGATTAGGAAGTATTTGCCTAAATATTCAGGGCAAAGTGCTGAATCAGCCTCTAGGCATTTACAGTATTTTGTAGATGTCATGGGAGATTATGAAATCAGTCATGAGGATGTTGCTATGAAGTTGTTTGTACAGTCTTTGGGGGGTGATGCCATGGATTGGTTTTCATATTTACCCGCCTATTCTATTAACTCATGGAATCAGTTGGTGATAGTTTTTATTGAACAATTTGGTGAAAGAGTCAATCCCAATATATTAAGAAAGGGTTTTATGGGTATCCACATGAAGGAAGATGAGTTAGTCCCATATTTTAATCTCAGATTTTCAAAAGCTTTAAGAGAAATCCCTAGAGAAATAAGACCAAGTGAGGCTGAATGCTTGGTTGTGTATCTTGGTGCATTTGACAAAATGATGGGTTATTTATTGAGGGATAAAGAACCTACAACCCTGTATCGAGCATATCAAATGGCTATGGAAATTAAAAACAACTTGAAATATTCAATGATGAAAAGGTATCTGGCTGCAAGTATTGATTACCCTATTTTAACTAATATTGCTAAAATTTCAGTGTTGGCTGCTCAGAACCTTCATGATAATAAGAATGCTTTGACAAATGTCATATCTCCACCATTACAGCCTGACGGTGATGAGATCCAAGCTGAAAGCCAGTCCAATTTGAATAGTGATGATCAAACTTCTTTTGTGCCAAAATTGTATGAAATGAAAAGACAAGAGGAAGAATCACCATATGAGCTTTTCTTAATATTTTTAGAAGCCTTCATACAAATTCCTAGAGGTCTCAAACCTACTAATTTTGAGTGCATTGACTTGTTCTGTGAACTTTATGAACCGGGGTTGAGTGCTTTACTAGATGAATTGAAACCTGCTCACTTAGCCCAAGTCCTTAAATGGATTGAGTTTACAGAATCAGCCAAGTGTGCTATTACACAAAACGAAGATCATACTTGCTTTCCTAAGAAGAAATGGACAACTATAGAAGAATTTGAGGGGCAAAATAATGAAGGATTAAGGGAGACACCTATTGTTGTTCCTTATCCTGAGTATGATTCTCATGTCACTGAGATCCTATTACAAACCAATGATTGTGATTTTAGAGGTGATGTTTGCATTACTGAGAACGAAGTTGAGCCTCTCCTTTTACCAGAGTTGTATGGAAATGTGGCACCTCATGTTTCTACTTGTTTCCAGGTAACGGGACAATTTTCAAATGATGAATGTCTGGAGTATACTCCAGGTATATTGGCAATGGAACAAGTTTGTTGTATAAATGTTGAGGAACTAGGGAACAATGAGGTATTTAATTAGAAGAATAGTACTGGAGATGACCAATATATTGATAAATATATTGGTACTATGGATTTTCCTGACTCCCTATGCGAAGTTGAGATGGATGTGTTGTTACCTTCTGACATTGATATTGCTGGTGAAAAGTTTTCAGCTTGTGCTGAAATTTTCACTTATAAATTAACACATACAACAGGTGGTACTGAGAACAAGGAGGCTAGTGCATATTGTTGTTTCTCTTTTTCCTAGGTTGAGATTGATATATTTGACTCTTTTTTTGAGGGTTTTCATTTGAGAATAAATGAATAAGTGCAGGGGAAGATGTTTATTGAGAGGCCTGAGAGGAATATGTTTACACATTCCCTAGAGAATAATGTAGCTAGTATTGCCGACATTTGTAATGCCAGGATGTATTCCAAATTGATAGAATTCAGGTGCTAGCAACCAAGCTTATGTGGGAAATTCCAGGGTGAGGATTCCCTGATTTATGTATCATCTTTGTTGAGCAATGGAAGTATGGATAACATACACACAATTTTGTATGAGAATTTTTGGTTTGATGTACAAATTGATGCTGGTTCCTGGGCATATGATGTTATAGACCTGATAAGTTATGAATGTTTTTGTTTCTCAACTCAATTCAGTAAGTATCTGATGAATTATGACCAGGGGCAGAGTAAAGTGAAATATTATCATGGTCATATGTTGCTTTTAAATTTTGGGTACAAGGCATTGACTGAATTGGTGCAGGGGAGTATTAGTAAACATTATGATACTTCTAGGCATATTGATTACCCCATTAATTTTGAAGCATCAAGAAGTAAAGACTGTAGACTTGGTTTACTCCAGGTACCTGAGAATTTTGTTTTTGACAAAGGCAAGTTTTGATTTTCTTGTTTGGTGGCTTGGGGCCACCAAGTTAGTATGCACAAGTCAAATTGACGAAGCATAGTGAAATATCCATCAAGGCACTTGTGTAATTCAGTAATCTGGTTTGTGAAGCCAAAGATTCTGGATTCTTGTTATGCCCGCAAGGGGCATACATCTCCAGTCGAAGCCACTAGTGGGACTTTTAAAAATTTGTAAGAAGGGAGGCTTAAGAGCTTAGGGTTTATATTACCCATGGTAATATAAATTATCAACTTTTGAAACCCTCACGTTATATTTCAACGTTGACTTGCTACCGAGGGTAACCGGTCACTTAAGTTGTCTGGTCGAGCCTTTCCTTTGTGCTTTTACTGGCCCCTTTTCACCTGACCTACCAGTTTCCTATCTGCCACTTTGGATTTTAATATTCGTGTCGCCAAGGGTTTTTCGACCGACCCCACCACTATTATATATATGTTTACATTCAGCTTGGTAAACCGTCCGATCACAGGTGATCTAGACCATTCCATGCAAACCTCGCAGGTTTTCTTGCTGATGTCATTCAAATGGCATGAGGTATGCAAGATACTGCCATTTGTCATATACAGAGAGGTGGGGCCCTTTCCCAATGTGCCACTAGTGATAGGTGGGTGTCTTTTCACCAGCGAAGGAATTTAATGACGGGGATTTATAATGAATGTCCCTCACAGGCCTCGTACAATCAAAGTAAATGTTCCTAAAGTATTGCGAGGTTTGCGAAAAGGTGACACGTGGTCTGGCTCTTGAAGCAACAAAGGTTAGATGGGGCCTACTACCCGATCACAATTTCTTGTCTTCTTAAGTTGTGATTGGTTGTGGTCTTTCCCAGGCGCTGATGTGGATTTTCAACACTCATTGACTCGATCTGAGTCATCTGACTTGCCAGGTGGTGGATTTTTCTCCTGTATTCTATGAGATTTTTTTTCTTCAATGGACAAATCTGTGGTGTGCAGAAGTACCAAAGTAAAGGCCAGGAGGTCCCTGCTCGAGGAGGAGCAACCTATTCCTGGTACACCCGACGTTGCTACTCAAAATACTGGCAAAAGGCCTGAGCATTGCATGTCCCCTTTTGTGCTTTCTTCAGGTTCTGATGGCAATGGGTTTGAGATGGACTCGAACTACCGATGTTACCTGGCGACCATGACTGAGCTTGTGGGGGTGGATGAAGAGGCCCTTGTAGTTTCACTAATAACTACAATGGCATCGTGTCGTGTTATTGAAACTCATGCTAATGTGGATGGAAAGAAGAAGGCGATTCCACCTCAAACTGAAGCGAGAACCAAAAGCGGTCGCCTATATCGAGGTCATGTGTCGAATTAATGATTGTTGGTGTTGGGTGTGCCGCTCATGGGTGGTGTCTTTCTCGATGGTTAGTTTTCGTTAATATGGATGTGCGCATACCGCCCACACTTTTTTGTTTTCCTCTCCAATTGTTTACTGGGTGTAACCATTTTTTGATTCCTCGAATCGTGCACTTTATTTTCCAATGATGAGGAATGTGAATTTGAATTTCATTTTTAATGAAATTCATTTTGAAATTAACAATGTAGCCCGATGCTTGTTGCTCTCTTGTCTATAAAGGAGACTTCACGGCTCATTGTTAGAGGTCAAACTTTGGATCCAGGAGGTATTGAATAAATGTATAGTCCATTTGTTTACTATAGTTTTCTTGAAGGTTTTAGTTAATATCTTTTCTAGTAAGGATTACTATGAAGCAAGCAAGCTATGCTGATGTATTTATAGATATTAAAGTGATAAATGATAATCATTTTGGAACAATTGCTCTCCTAATTGTATGTCATAAGTTGTGAATGAGGCTATTAATGATATATTCATTCACCTTCAATGGTATATTTGAATGTGTTCTTCATTTCCCTTCTTTAACTCAATGAGTTAATAAAATTGCTTGAAAATGAGTTACAGATTTATGATTATATATTCAGGATTTGTTGAGTGTTGTTTTAAAACTAAAATTCACATGATGTAAATCATTATGGTGATATGTCCATAATATCTGGATTATGTTTTGTATGACTCCTACCCAATGGATGAGGCACTGGCTATTTTCTTCAGGATTACTACAAGGTTGTAGTTCTAAGCATGGTGGTCTAAGATCTGAACAAACCAAAATATTAAACCCTTTCTCTTTATGGGATGCAAATCTTATATTGAAATCTTCAGTCTTGTTGCTCTAAGATAACTATTATTATTCTTTGTTCTGCCAATACCAGAGTAATTACTATCTCATTGTGTGTGTAGGGACTGCAATCTGTAAGAAGAAGTGTTCTTACCAGTCATAAAACATTCTTATGAACACACTTAGGTTTACCCACCTTGGTTTCACAGAGCCAAAAGTGTAGGAGATGTCAGTCTTTGATTGGATCTCGTTAGTTGGCCACTAGCCTTTGTGGTTCTTTATTATAGAGGTTGGCTACCTCTTAGGGAATTACAAAGCCTTAGCTAGAAATTTAAAACACCAACAGGGATCACCCATTTTCGTGGGTGAGATTATAACTTGGAGAGATTATTTTAAGGATTGGAAAGCTTATTTGTATCCCCTTAAATATGTGTGCTAGTTATATTGTGTTTAGGATTTTTTTTATAAGGGTACAAATCTTGAGGGTTTTGAAACAGCCCCAAAACTTGTTAGAAAACATCTAGAAACATGAACCTCAACAAAAAAAAATACATCAAAAGCTAAATTTCTTAGTAAGAATACATATAAGAGAATGACAAAAAATTAGTACATTTCATATATGCTTTTGATATGATAAAAATATTAAAAATTAAAGAACAAGAGTGCCTACCTTAATGTTACATGCCAATACATGTCAACAAGATATGAACCATGTGATACCTTTCCCTCTATGACCTTGTTGAGTTTACACGTTTTGATGTTCTTGTCTACATTCAATGTGCTCTATGATGGATGTTATTCTTGAGTTAGGAGTGATGGTCATTGCTTGACTGATTTTGGGATAAGGTTAACTGGGAAATTTTACCTATTAAGTGAGTATTGTGTTTTCTATTTGATTATTAGATGTGTTATTTTGTTGATTATGCAATTGCTATAAATTCCACTATGTATATCGAATTTATCGAGTTATCAGGGTTGTTGGTGACTTGTAATTGCATTACTTATGAATGAAATGTTTTGTGATTAATCATTCAATTTCATATGATTTCCTCTAGTGTGATCTTTTGGTGATTCTAGATTATTATGAGACTTAGTGTATCATTGATGCATATTCACTTACTGAGGATGGTATTTGATATCATATTAATATTTCATGATTGATGATGAGACCGGCGCATATTTTTGGAAGGAATTGATGTGATTATGGGTGTTGCGCTTTGTAGTGTTCCTCTACTAAAATTTGATATGGTTATTGTGACTCATACATTTTGAAATTGTGTATTGTATATGATATCTTATGATTGATTAATTGATTTTTATGCAAGCGAAATGTACTTAAATTTTGGATATATATATATATGTACATGTTTCTATCACACTAATACATCTTGTTGAGGGTACAAGGAATTCTAATACTGATGAAATTGAGCGGATTTACTTAGCCACCTTTCATCTTGTCTATAGTATGTTTGTCCTAGTTCTTGGTCAAAAGGCCTTGATGCTAAGTTATAAGGATTTCATGTTAGTATTATGTGGTGATGAAAATTTGGTTGTGTATTGTGTAAACTTTGGTCTTGTAATTTGAAATAAAATTTTAGAAGAATTAAGGTATATTTTATGTTTTGGGAATAGCTCATTCCTAAGGTATGTAACATCGAAAAAGGGTCCTTATCCTTTTTCACACTTGTTTACCTCCTTCTAGCAGATTTTGGCTCAATTTGGCCTTGATTTAGTGTTGTAATGTGGATAACACATTCACATAAGGTTTTGTGCCCTTGTGAACTGGTGTACTTTAATGATGCCTTATAAAGGTGTTGTAAAGTGTTGTGATACACTTTCACACTTTTCTAGGATTTCTAAGCATAATTAACTTTATTTTCATCATAATTTCTCTGAGTATTTCCTTATTTGATGTGTTGTAAAGTGTTGTAGCACACTTTCACATTCCTCTAGGATTCTCATCAATAATTGGGATCTCTTACGCTTTGATTGGCCACTTTTTGCATTCACTTTAAGCCTTATCTTGGTATATTTTTGAGGATAATCCCAACAAATGGCATTTAAAACATCAAATCCTTAAAAACCCACCTCAAATTCCTAAGGTTGGACTCATTCGCGATTTTGGTTGAATGAGTCCACTTAGGTGGCGAATGAGTCCCCCTCAACTCAAAAATCAAATTTAATTTAAATCTTTGGTAGGATTTATTCTCCAATATCCAATGTCAACTTGTAGTGTTGTAATTTCGGGAATTCTTGCATAATTGGGTATAAATACAAGGTTCTTTCACTCATTTTCATCTAAGACTTGTGAGAGAATTCCTAATAGCAAATTGAGTTTGCAAGAGCATTCAAGGATTTCAAGGGTAGATTATCAATCTTTCAAGAGAATTCTTCAAGATCAATCATCATGTCAAAGATCATATCCATTATGTTTGTCATTGTGCTTACAATTGTGGTGTAGAGTTCATGATCCAAGCAAGGTTTGCATTAAAGATCTATCTCCTACAATCAAGAATCAAGAACCACATCCATTGTGGCCATCTCAAGCATAATTGTAACACTTCATAGTAAGGGTTTGGTGAGTTGCAACATCACCTTTTGTTCATTCATCAATCTCCTTTCCGTGTGCTTTCTATTTCAAGGTTTAATTATCAACAAGGGGTTTGACCAAGGAAAACCCCCATTCTCTAACCCCACAACCATTTTCCCTCTCTTTGCATGTGATTTGCAAGTCTAGGTTGCAGATTTATAAAAGAGCAAGATTGGAAATTTTTCATCAAGTTGTCAAGATAGTGAACAAACCTTGGAGGAGCTTGGAGAAGACCTACAAGTTGAATTTTGTAGTTTGGGACCTAGATCTGAACTAGGAGCAATAGAGAAGACTAAGAGCTATAAGATACAACTTTGAAATTCCAAAAATTTGGAAGTGAACTAGTTTTCCACTATTGGTGAATGAGTCTTGTTGTTGTTGTCTATCAAATATTTTTGTAGATCTAAGTACCCTTTTGTCCGAAACCTGTTTCGACATAGATTTCCCGACACTAGATTGATTCACCCAACTTGGCGAATGAGTCCTAGTTTCCTTCAACAATGAATTTTCTAAGGTTTCAAACCTTCATTTTTCCTTCTCTATTTTTCTAGGTGCACCTCTTTAGTTTCACAGTTTTCTATTGCTATTTTTTTGCATTTCTAAATCATTCTTTGAAGCTTTACATCAAATTAGGGTATTTGCATTTCATTGATTCCATTATATTTCCAAGTCCAAACTTGGTGGTGAACCCCTTATTTACATCATTCCATCCCCTAGAACACACCCTTTGCTATATTTCAATCACCTTTGCATTGGAATCTCAAGGGTTTGTTCTTGAATGTAAATATTGGATTTTGTTGCCCTAGATCATAAACCCTAGTAACTAGCACACATAAAGATCATCATTTCAAGGTATAAGGGTTAGAAGTTATTTTTTATCATTTTATGTCCTTTTTAAAAGTGTTTAGAACCCTTTTTATGTCCCCTTTTCCAAAGTGGCGAAAATGGGGAAATGGTTTTGGTGGTTGAGTTACTTTGGGAGGAAGTTACTTCTTCCTTCCCTTTTATAACTCCCTCCTTATGGACTGGAGGGGGTTAGCATGCCATTTTCTCTCTTTTCATTATGGTTTTCTATTGGGAGGATATTTTGGAGAGGAGGAGGAGATCTTGGAAGAGGAAAGAAGAGTCATCCATTGTTGGGATCATTGCTCTTGAGGTATTCCTCTCTCTTGTTCTTGTATGTATATTCATATATGAATTTGTTATAAAGGATTTTTTAGATTTTTTCATGTGTAATGTTTTTTTATCTTTGTCACAATGTGTTGTTGTGTTGTGTAACTTTCTAGGGGAGTTAAACCCCTTTGTTTAGAGGAGATTTTGGTCCTCCAAGTGTAGGGGTATTTAGTGGGTGCGGCTCCCACACTCAAGGGATTTCTTGCTAGGATATGTGTCCCTCTTAGGTAATGGCCATTACCAGGGTATGTGTACCCTTTCTATTCATGGGATGTGAGAATCCCCTTTATGCTTGGCATACTTTTGAGTGGAGTAATAAGGGGTGTTGGTATAGTGTGATATGGTGGTTGGTATATTGGCATTGTGGTACTTGTGTGGATTTTTATGTCCAATTTTATTATGTGGAGATGTTATCATGATATTTAATTTATATACCCCATTGGGTTGAGCCCCTACTTCCCCTTTTGCGGTTCCCCTTGGGAAAACCAATGTGGTAGACTTGTATTTGTGTTATTTTGATGTATGTGCACTATGTAATATATGTGATATTTGTGTTGTATTGTAATTTATGTTGTGGCTAATGGAATACCCCATGCTCGAGGGTGGGTTGTTTATACAACCCTAGGGTGGAGAGCCCATCGGTACATTGATGTTTTTCCTCTTCCTTTTCCCTTTGAGGCTTTGGAGGGTTTTCTAGAAGATGTGCTTGGATTTTTTCAATTCACAAAATGGAAGTGAATGGTGTGTAAGATCCAAGGGGAAACTTCTTGTGTCACTATAAATCAAGTGTATTCATTGTTGTAAATCTTTTGTAAATTGTTAGAGTTGCAATTGTATTGTTATGTATGCATTTGGGAGTAAAGAAAGAGAAGTTATTTATTAAGTTATATATAAAATGTATGTGCAAGAATAATCTTATGTGTTCTTGGGAAGAAAAGTTTGTATTCTTGTGTTATTTAGTTATCAAGAAAGCTATGTCTTCCTTGAGTACATTGATTTTATTAATAGTTATATTATTATTGTTGGAAAAAAAGAATTAAATGTTGGGAACTAATACTATTGGGTGTTTTTTACAACTCGTTTGGAAATGGTCAAGGTAGTCAAAGAAAATTTGTATATTTTCCATGAGTATATTTTATTTCTTTCTTTATGGTTTAATGAAAAATAAAAATTACAAGGTGTAAACAAAAACACTTAGACATGCAACTATAAACGAACATTATGCTAGATTATATAGGAGAAAAATGAGAAAACTTTTGTGATGCTTGAAACAACAATTTAGCCATGTAAAGAAACCTTTTTTTGCAAACATAGACTTGGAAAGACATTAGATCTCTTAGATAAATAATTCTATATTGTTTCAAAACAAAATAATATTATGTGCATAATGAACCATGGGAAAATGTAGGGAAGGAAAAGGGATTCAAAATACAAGAAAGGAAATCCCTAGTCCTTAATTTTCCCTTTTTATTGTTGAATAATGGTTCATTCAAGGAAACCTAGGATCCCAAATTGGATTGACTATCAACATAAAGGTTAAGTAGTTTAAATATAATAATTGTTGGATGTTTTGGTTGTGTTGCTGATATGTGGTTGTCATTGATGTCAACACTATTAGCATTGATGATTCTAAAGGCTGTATATGTCAAGGATATTGAGAAAATAGAAAAAATATGTTGCAGGCAGTCTGTGAAGTTGTGGTGATCAGAATGGTGGAAATTTGTGTATGTTGATAATCAGAGGTCATGCATTAAAGGGTTTCTTGTTGAGCCTATCTAGTATGTTGTCCGGAATTTTCAGTGGTACGCATCAAGATTGGAGCGAGTTATGAGTTTCTAAGTTCCTATAGTTATTTTGTTACTGTAGCATGTGTTTCTGGAAGATGAGAATGCAATTATGGTCAAATGAGTTATTGTGTATGCTATTGTGATGTTCAGTGATGTTTCTAGATCATGCTCTATCATTTTGGTGCGTCTGCGTTGATTGGTGTGCTCGTGATCGAAGATTTTCCTTTGTGTGCTCGAGGTTTTTATGTTCTTGGCCAACATGATGCTAGTAGCATGTTGCGGATCCTTATGGATTAATATTTTATTTGTTGGCATGTTCGAGGATTTTTATTTAGGTCTTCATTACTATGTGACCGACTTAGGTTGGTGCACATTGAGATTTCTTCATGAATTGGGCCGACAGTTGTAATTTATTCTTTATTTGTGGCCGACAAAGTTGTTGATGTAAATTCATGTAGCGGATATATAAGAGCGATTGTTTATTCATTTTGAAGTGTGTGTGTGTGGTGTATGCTCGATGAATGTATCTAAAATGTGTGAGTAAAGAACAGATCATTTGATTTCAGAGTAGAGTGTGAAGAAGATTGAGCGAAGTGTGAAGAAGTGTTTGTGTGCCTAATTGGAACTGTCATCAGGCTTTTGTAGAAGCTAATTTCTTAGTTCAACCTCATCAGATGGATTTAATCTGATTGTTTTATGTAAGGCAGTGAGCCTTCCCTTTGAGCAGTGAGCTCTAGGCAGTGTTCCTAAATGCATGTGCATTCCTTATTCATTTCTTTCATTATACTTCTAACAGGGTATAATCTTGTGGACTAGCATCCACCGTGGTTTTTCCCCTAACAAGGTTTTCACATATAAAAATCTTGGTGTTCATGTGTTTCTGATGTGTTGTTGATTTATGCTTTCACTGTTAATTATCAAATCTGAGATTAAAGGTTGATTAAGGTTGAATAAGTTTAAATTCTATAACAATTGATTCACCCCCCTCTCAATTGTCTATCCTTGTTTTTCCAACAATTGGTATCAGAGAAGGTTCCTCTGAATAATTTTAATAGCTCGAGGTGATCCGAGATGGCATCATACAAGAAGGATAGTCCCAAATTCGATGGTACAAATTACTCTTTGTGGAAGATCGGAATGGAGTGTCATTAGAAGTGCATTGGTGAACCCTTTTGGAAGATTACAAAGAACAGATATAATATTCCTCAGAATGGTCCTACTACTCCTGATGAGATCAAAGAAGTTGAAATCAATGTCAGGGTTATTGAAGCATTATTGAGTACTTTGATAGATTCAAAGATGAAAAATGTGATAGGTTTGAAGACAGCACATGAGATCTGGAAGAAATTGGAAACATTGTATGAAGTATATGCTCAAGTGAAGATTGCTAAGCTAACAAGTCTGAAAGGAAAGTGGGAGAACTTGAAGATGAGTGAAGATGAAAACATTTTTTCTTTCATGCAGAAAGTGAGTGAGCTTGTGATGGGTATTAGATGTGTTAGTAGAGTCATGGATGAAGATGAAATTATGGCTAAAGTGCTCATATTTGTGCTTGCTTCTTACAAAACAAAAGCCCATGCTATCGAAGAACTCAGGACAGTAACAAATGTAACAAGAGACATGTTGATTGGTAAACTAGTTATCTTTGAGTTAAGTGAATTTGGTGAGTCTACTCCTAAAATAGAATCTACATTTAAAGCTACTGTATTCAGAAAAAGCCAACAGAGATATGATCTGAGAGAAAGTTCCAGAAAGACATTCAAATATGAAGATGGGATGAGACAGATTGAAGATGAAGAGAGAGAGCTAGAAGAGTTGGAAGCATTGATTGTGAAGAGAGAATCTAGAGGACATGGTAAGTATAAAGGAAATTTGCCTATTAAACGTTTCTCTTGCAGTAAGATAGGTCATTTTTCATCAAGGTGTCCTGAAAGAGTTTCTATGTATAAACCTGACAAGTATAGATTTCAAAAGAAATGTTATTATGTTGAAGAAGGTGTTACTGATGATGAATCCGATAAAGAAAATAGAAATGAAGATGGGTGGGTATTCATTGCTATCAAGGAAAATGGTACAATGTCCAATGAATTTGCTAACAATTAGAATATTGAGAAATCTCTTGCAGCCAAAATTGATGAAAAGGATGAATGGGTGATTGACAACGGATTCTCACATCATATGACTGGTGACAAAAGAAATTTTCTAAGCTTGGAAAAGTATGACGGTGGTGTTGTAATATTTAGAGATAACAATGTTGGTGTGATTTGTGGTAGAGGCACTATTTCTCTTGGTGGTAAATGTAATACTGATGATGTTCTTTATGTTGAAGGATTGAAGCATAATTTGCTGAGTGTTGGACATATGGTAGACAAGGGATACAATATTTAGTTCAAAGATGGAAAGTGCAGGATATTGGGAATCTTTGGAAATGTAATTGCTTTGAGTACAAAGATAAGAGGTAATATTTTTCACCTGAGTGTTGCTAGTGAAAGTTTCTTAATTTCTCAAGTTGATGTAAGTTGGTTATGGCATAGGAGACTATGTCTTGTGAATTTTGATAACATTATCAAAGTAAGCTCCACTCAAGCAGTCAAAGATCTACCTAAGTTAGTGAAGCCTACTAACACTATATGCAAGGAATGTCAGATGGGAAAGCAGACAAGAATTTCTTTTAGGAGCAAACAGCATCATTCTAATGGAGTACTAGAGTTGGTTCATACCGATCTATATGGTCCATCCAAAATCAGAAGTCTACAAGGATAAAGGTACTTTATCTTGATCATTGATGATTACTCTAGGATGATATGGGTTGCTTTCTTGAGAGAAAAATATGAAGCTCTAGAAAATTTCAAATATTTCAAACATTTGGCAAAAAATGAGACAGGTTTGAAGGTCAAATGCTTAAGATCAGACAAATGTGGTGAATTCACTTCCCAAGAGTTCAATACATTTTATGAAGAGCATGGAATCAAAAGATAGTTATTTGCTCCTCGGACCCCTCAACAAAATGGAGTTGTTGAAAGAAAGATCAAAACAATTCTAGATGTTGCTAGAAATATGATGTTGGAAGGTAATGTTCCTCATATCTACTAGAGAGAAGTTGTAAGCACTATTGTATACACTATCAACCGTGTAAATGTTAATGGTAATTCTGGTAAGGCTCCTTTTGAACTATGGTTCAGTTATAAGCCTACTATTAAGTATTTCAAAATCTTTGGAAGTAGATGTTATATTAAGAGAGATGAAGATATTGGCAAGTTTGATGCTAGAAGTGATGAAGGAATCTTTCTGGGTTACTCTACTAAGAGCAAAGCATATCGGTGCTACAATAGAAGATTGAAGAAAATGGTTCAAAGTGAAAATGTCGGAGTTGATAAAGACATTGTTAGATCATATAGATATTGTGGATATGATGACCAACAAGATAGTACTGATAATGGAAAGAATGCGCAAACACAGAATCAAGTATAAATTGTTTCATTGAATCAAGAGAATCATGATGAAGAAGCTAGTGGAAGTGCAGAAGAAAGAACAAAAGAACCATAAGTCAGAGAGAATCCAAAATTCCCAAGGTATGTAAAGCTAAATCACTCTGAGAATTAGATTATAGGAGACAAGAACAAAGGTGTGTAGACTAGGAGAAGAATTGCAGAAGAATATTGTCTAATTTCCAAGATTGATCCTAGTAATGTCAATGAAGCATGTAAAGATGAATATTGGATGGAAGCTATGAAGGAAGAACTGATGCAGATAGAGAAAAATGATACATGGAATCTTATTCCCAAACCTCAGGATAAAAATGTGATTGGAACCAAATGAGTCTTTCGGAATAAGTTGAATGAGCAAGGTGAAGTAGTTAGAAACAAAGCAAGACTGGTAAGTAAAGGATACTCACAGATGGAAGGTATTGATTTTCAAGAAACATTTGCCCCTGTTGCTAGAATTGAAGTTATAATGTTATTTCTTGCTTATGCTACTTTCAAGAATTAAAAAGTCTATCAAATGGATGTAAAGTCAGCATTCCTGAATGGTGAGTTAGAAGAAGAAGTTTATGTTGAGCAACCGAATGGATTTCAACTGACTGATGAAAAAGACATTGTTTGTCGATTGAAGAAAGTGCTATATGGACTCAAACAAGCCCCTAGAGCATGGTATGCTAGATTGGATAAATAATTTTTGAAGCTTGGATTCAATAAAGGTATTGCTGACAGCAATCTATATTTCAAGATGGATCAAGATAAAGAGTTGATTATTGAATTTTTTGTTGATGACATTATTTTTGAAGGTGATGATGACTTATGCATGAAATTTGTTGATGAAATGAAAAGTGAATTTGAGATTTCAATGATAGGAGAGCTAAAATTATTTTTAGGATTGCAAATAACTCAGTTAGATGATGGAATATTTGTATTCCAGTCCAAATATGTAAAAGAGTTACTGAAAAAAGTTTGGCATGGAAGACTCAAAACCAGTTGGTACACCCATGGTAGCCAGATGCAAGTTAACACAGAATGATGATTCTCCTAAGGCTAATCAAACAAGTTATATGCCAATGATTGGTGGATTGCTATATTTGACTCAGACTAGACCAGACATTATGAGTGTTGTGTGCATGCTTGATAGATATCAAGTTGATCCAAAGGAATCACATGTGACTACAATAAAGAGAATTTTTAGATACTTGAAAGGAACAATTGATTTTGGTCTTTGGTATCCTAAGGATCATGATCTTACTTTGAATGCCTTTACAGATGCAAATTGGGCAGGAGATGTAGATGATAGAAAAAGTACAAGTGGTGGTGCATTCTTCCTAGGGAAGAAGTTGGTGTCTTGGCTAAGTAAAAAGAAGAATTATATTTCCTTATCTACTATTGAGGCAGAATATATTGTTGTTGCAAACAATTGCACTCAAGTATTATTGATGAAACAGATGCTGAGAGATATCAAAATTGAGTATAATAAGCCTATTGCTATATTTTGTGACAATTCAAGTGCCATAAACATTTCCAAGAATCTGGTGTTACACTCAAAGACAAAAGATATATCTATCAAGTATCACTTTTTGAGAGATAAAGTGAGTGATAAAGAAGTCAGATTGGAATATGTGCCCACTAAGGAACAAATTGCAGATATCTTTACTAAACTATTGTCTAAGGATACTTTTGAGTATCTCATAGGCAAGTTAGGGATGATTTCCCCTCCTAATCTAAACTAGGATGCAAGTATTTGCATCAATCCATGCACTTACAGTCAGATTTTATTTCAGATTGATGTTGTGGTGACTGCTACTCAGGGGGAGTAGCTAGATGATTCAGATGATATGTGGTTCAGAGCTTGTGTACCTTTTCCATTGATGTCAAAGGGGGAGAAGTGTAAAATGAAAAACCTTGTACAATCTAAGGGGGAGAAGTGTAGAACAAAGGAGGAGAAGAGTATTGTGTGAATAATTAGTTGTGTTGATGGTATTTTTCACATCATGTGTTGCCATCAATGCCAAAGGAGGAGATTTCTGGATGTTGTGGTTGTGTTTCTAATATTTGGTTGTCATTGATGTCAACACTATTAGCATTGATGATTCTGAAGGTTGTATATGTCGAGGATATTGAGAAAATTAGAAAAAATATGTTGCAGGCACTCTATGAAGCTGTGATGATCAGAATGGTGGAAAGTTGTGTATGTTGATAATCATAGCTCATGCATTAAAGGGTTTCTTGTTGAGCCCATCTAGTATGTTGTCTGGAAGTTTCAGTGGTACACATCAAGATTGGAGCGAGTTATGAGTCTCTGAGTTCCTATAGTTATTTTGTTACTGTAGCAGGTGTTTTTGGAAGAAGAGAATGCAATTCTGGTAAATTGAGTTATTGTGTATGCTATTTTGATGTTCAGTAATGTTTCTAGATCATTCTCTATCATTGTGGTACGTTCACGTTGATTGGTGTGCTCGTGATCAAATATTTTCCTTTGTGTGCTCGAGGTTTTTATGTTCTTGGCTGACATGATGGTAGTAGTGTGTTGCGGATCCTTATGGATTAATCTTTTATTGTTTGGTGTGTTTGAGGATTTGATTTAGGTCTTCATTACTATGTGACCAACTTAGGTTGGTGTGCATTGATATTTGTTCATGAATTGGGCCAACAGTTGTAATTTATTCTTTATTTATGGTCGACAGAGTTGTTGATATAAATTCATGTAGCGTATATATAAGAGTGATTGTTTCTTCATTTTGAAGTGTGTGTGTGTGGTGTATTCTCAGTGAATGTATGAAAAATGTGTGAATAAAGATCAAATCATTTGATTTCAGAGCGGAGTGTGAAGAAGATTGAGCAAAGTGTGAAGAAGTGTTTTTGTGCCTGACCCGAACTGTCATCGAGCTTGTGTAGAAGCTAATTTTTTAGTTCAACCTCATCAGATGAATTTAATATGATTGTTTTATGTAAGACAGTGAGCCTTCCCTTTGAGCACTAAGCTCTAGTTGGTGTGCCTGAATGCATGTGCATTCCTTATTCATTTCTTTCATTATACTTCTAACAGGGTATAATCTTGTGGACTAACATCCACCGTGGTTTTTTCCCTAACAGGGTTTCCACGTATAAAAATCTTGGTGTTCATGTGTTTCTGATGTGTTGTTCATTTATGCTTTCACTAGTAATTATTAGATCTGATATTAAAGGTTGAATAAGTTTAAATTCTGAAACAACTGATTCACCCCCCCCCCCCCTCTCAGTTGTCTATCCTTGTTTTTCCAACAATAATATATATCCATGCAAAGAAATTATTGTAAATTTAAATCAATTAGAAATTATGGTATATATATATATTTATATATATATAGATATTATTTACAATTGGGCAATAATGATACTTGCAACAATTATTAAGCCTTATAAGTAATGATGACTCTTTAATATAAACATAAGTAGATTATGAAGTGTCCTCATCCTATGATCAATCCTATATAGTATAAGGTGGAAGGAGGAAAGTAAGGAATCAAAAAATGTGGAGAGATACAGCAACTTACGTGATGTACTCACTTAGCAATAATATTTAGCATATTTTGAATATAAGAAACTCATATTGCTAATTTGATTATTGGTGCAATGTTTTATTTAGTGTTATCATGATGAAATGATATTAATATGGACTTAAAGAATCAATGATAAATGAAAATGTATTTGATTGTTTAAAATATTGTCTTATATGTTCCTGTGAACCTATCAAGAAGGGTGAATCATGACTTAAGTGGTTTGTCTAAAAAACCCCATCCAATTTTTTGCCCCATAGGCCCAAAGCAAGAGTTGGGTCATAGAAGGGTGTGGGTCCCACCTAGGCACTCTACCCTGCAAGCTCGAGATAAGGGTTGGGCAATAGGAGGTGGTAGGCCTTAGGCCACTTGGACTCTATGGTTCCTCTCCCCCAATAGGATGAGTGTCTTCTGAGGTGTTTCCATGAGGGGAGTATGGAGGTACTAAGCTGATAAGAAAGGAGGGTTGTGATGAACAATATCTTGAACTTGGCATGAAGGCTTCAAGGTGGATCCCCCATGGCACTCCTCTCATGTTTGCCAAAATACATTTATGATTATGTTTATATTTTGGTTATCTAGATATTAATGCTAACAAATATGTTGTTAATATGGTGAATACAAGATTCAAATCTAAGTTTATTGAATTAGGAGAACATTCATTTGGAAAGAAGAAACCCTAACCCTAATCAACAAGTGGGTTATAGGGAAAACTAGGTAAGGGACATTACAATGGTATTAGAGCATCTTTCCTATCATTTTGTGTATGCTTGAGCCATTTTCTTGTCTACTTGATTTGCTTTCATGTGTGCTTGAGTTGCTTGCCTATGTGCTTGAGCTACTTGCATGTCTGCTTGAGCTACTTGCCTACTTACTTGAGCTACTTTCTTGCGTGCTTGACCTACCTGCTTGTCTACTTGATATGGTTACCTACTTGCATGTGTGCTTGAGCTACTTTCCTATCCACTTCAACTAGTTGCCTACTTGCTTGAGCTAATTTTTTGCGTTCTTGCGCTACTTGCTTGTCTACTTGAGCTACTTACTTGTGTACTTGAGCCGGTTGCTTTCCTGTTTGAGCTACTTGTTTGCTTGCTTGAGCTACTTGTTGAGCTACTTTCCTGCTTGGTTGAGATACTTGGTTGTCTACTTCAAGTGGTTTTAAGTTATACTGATTCACAAACTCCAACTCTTGGGTTTGAGAGTTATGGAGAAATAGTAGCACTTAATAATATTAGTCAATAC
The DNA here is from genome assembly GCA_007115665.2 of Sequoiadendron giganteum. Lineage (NCBI taxonomy): Eukaryota > Viridiplantae > Streptophyta > Pinopsida > Cupressales > Cupressaceae > Sequoiadendron > Sequoiadendron giganteum. The sequence continues at coordinate 260,129,173 of CM021105.1, forward strand.
ATTATCCTCACCACCTCCTATCAAAGCTAATATCATCACCACAATGAGAAACATCTTAAAAACACACATCTTAGACTATGATTGCTTGAGGGAAAGCAATCTTGGGCAGGGAGGACTGTCATGTCCCCGAAATAGAACACCAAAATATGGAAATAACCAAATATTGAAATGCAAATAAATAAATAAAAATATATATGTGATTAGAAAATTTATTATAATATTATAATTATAAATATAACCATTATTTTCATAATAGAATAACATATATTATAATAAATATCATTAAAAATAATACAATAATAAGATATAAAATCATACTAAATGTAGTGTTCTTTAATCAGCTAGATAACTAGGAATATGAATTCCTCAACTTAGGGATTGGACATCACAACAAGCAGCTATAATCTGTTTAAAGAACCTCATTTACTTATCAACCCGAGGATGTAGACTTGAAATGGGACAGCAAAATATATGCACTAACCACCCTTCCAGACATGCATGATCTTCTAAAATGTTAGAACTCTAAATTCTAGAATTACTTTATTGAATAACTTGCTTGGAAATAGAACTGAAAGGTAAAACTACTCTGTTTCTAGTGGTTGCAGGAACAGTCAACAGCACTATATTTTTGTTGCTGCAGGAACAGACACATTTAACTTCTATAAAAGCAAGTATAGCTATCCTAATCCTACAAAATGAAAGTACAGGCAATTTCCTAAGTGGGCCCCCTTAGGTCATGCCAAAATAAACAACAGATTAGGTGAAAAGCTTCATAAAATTTATTGATCTAAAGTGAACAAGTACATAGCGCAATCTTTCTTGACTGTATTTCTGATCTGAAAAACGTATTACAATAGCAAGTTCTTCCAGCCCATTCTCTAAAGGAGAATGGGCTATTTATTGAAAACTAATCCTAACTACTAACCAACCTTCCCTTATAAATCGGGAGGTATTTATTACATCCAACTAACTTAAGTAAAGAGGCGAATGACAATGCAAGGAATAAGTCAAATCGGTTTGGCAGTCTTAAAGTGCCATCATCCTGGATTTGTGCAACAGCAGGACGCCTGGCCTAGATTTCTGGAACATTCTCCTTGCTTGGCAGATGAGTGGAAACCGACTCCCCATCTTTCGCTGTTGAACCAGTCTTTATAGATTTGGCCTTCTACTCTTCAAGTGGAATTCGAATTCCTTCCTCCAATCGTGCTACCTGCAAAATAACTCGCCATCTTTTCCTAGAGAAGAAGGTTAGCTCAACACATTCATCTTTAAGACAATTCATTACTTCATTCATTTATTCATTAAGTATTAACTAAGGCAAACATCGTTTCGAACATGGCTGGAGGAAGTTTGGTAGTGGAGGCTGCAGGAAGGTTTTATGATCACAAAAAATCATAAAGTATTTATCAAACTAATAAAGCATTAAAGATAATAATCATGGGACTTTTTATCATGATATAGTCATCATATTTGAGTTATAAAAAGGTCTATGTTCTATCCCATAATCAGACTGAATGTTTGATTTAGCATAATAAAAACATAAAAGTATTTATAAAAATATGATCAAAATGTGCCAAAGTATTGGCTCATCACTCCCCTCAACCAACTACTTGTTGGACCCTTCAGCAAGTCTAGCATTCCTTCTTTTGGCAAACTCTCTCAAATCTGCACTCAGCTGCTGTCCACATTCACCAGTCTGAAAACTCTAGAAGTGAGCCCTCATTGCCTCCAGTCTTTGCCATCGGTTATCCTCTGAACTCCTGTTGTAAGTGTTGTTGTCGCCCTATATAGCCAATAATGGTCATAGGAGAATAGGCGGTTGCATAACCAAGGGCAACCAATTCTCCTTCCCTATTCTGTCGTTTCTCATTTACCTCTCTGCCCTTCGGGTTGCTGCATACAAAATATTAGGGGTATGTAGCTCTGCTTTCTTTAACTGAAATGAAAGGTGCTCCCATCTATTCTGAATATGCAGAGTTGCAGCATTAAAATTACTGTTTATGATCTGAGAATATTGAGAAAATACCTCTTGCCTTAGAGGCTCAATCAATGGTCTGGCTCTCTCATCTCGCCATAATTTTTTCCAGTCAAAATAAATACTCATGCCATTTCGAGATTCATTTTTCACATACAGTGGCATATTCTTTTCATCATGCATATGACTATCAAATTGTTCCCCTCTGCTAATTTCATTGGTGATCTAGGAAATCAAGGCGCTGATATGAATATCACCGACATAACATAAAGGATTCCATTCCTTGTCCTAGGAGACAGCCAAATTGTGTAGATAAAACTCGCACAGGAGGTTCCTGATATGCAAAGGTGAGTCCCTGTATACCTCATAAAACTCCTTAGCAGTATTTAAAGAAGGATTCTTTCCTTTCCAGACTCTAATTAGCTGGAAGTTCAAATACAGCTCTTGGAGATACATTGCGTAGACAGGTGAGGGTGCTCAACATTGCATTAGTTGTGGAACGGGCTCTACTACCTGGTTGAGAGTGTCAGTTAGATTGGCGATTTCCAAATTCTTGTTCTGGATTACTCTTTGTAGTCTCTCAATTTCCAGTGCAGAAGCAGTCTGCTGTTGTTGAAGTTCCTGAAAACATGCCATTCCTGCGACAAAATTTGTGATATGGAATGGCGGTCTATGATTATAACACATTGCAGGTGTTACCTGCACTTCTTCAAGTACATCCTTCTCTTCTTGTTCTTCTTCTTCTTCAATTACTTCTACATTATGTGATTCTTCAGGGTTATCCTGTCCCAAATCACCATCATGTTGCTAACCTTCCTGTAGCTGCTCTTCTTTGGCCGAAAACACAATCAGTTCTTCCTTCTTATCACATTCCATACCTTCCTGTAGTTGTTCGGCAATAGCAGCCAACTCATCCAAACTAGCCCCTTCAGGTGTACTCATAATTTCCTCAATAATAGGTTCTTCTTTTCCTAGTTCAGGACTAGAAGGATCTGAAAGTGGTGTGGTAGGAGCAGTATTAAACGATTGGTGAGCAGCTTGGTTTTGAAGCCTAGAGCTCCTTCTGACGGAAGTAGGAACTATCTTATGCTTTTTGGAAGATTTTGCTGCAGGAACAGAGAATTTCTCCTTCCGCTTCCTTTTCACAGGTTCAGGGGTTGCAACAACAGGTGACTTTCCTTTCCTATTTTGGGATGAAGGCTCAGGAGTTTTGATAGAGCCTTGGGCCGGTTGCTTGGGAGTTCTTTCAAAAATAGGAACATCATCCTGTGAATCGGATAATTCCTCTGGAGAGGACATAGCAATAGAGGCCTAGCCTTTTGACTGGGAGGTTCATTGTTTAAAGGTAAGGGGCTCACCCCTAGGTCCTACATTTTGAATTTCAAGGTTCAACTGGATAGTGAATTCCTCCTAGGTCATACCTGATGCGTCTTGGACAGATTTCTCAACAAGCAATTTTATGAGGCAATGGTGGATACGGAATTAACCCTACCTTTTCTATATTTAGCGGCACTATTGGATAACAAGTTATAAAGGAAGTCAGGAACATTCATCAATAAGCCATGACGTAAATGAGACAAAAGCTTAAAGTGATGAGAATGTAGAACTAAGAATCTACCTTCACAGGTTATGTATTTCATTATGTACCCCACTCATGGCACCCAGTCCTGAGGTAGACTCATTCTTTGCGTACCTTGCTTGTCCACTCACATAGGAGGATCATTAGGTCGAGTGAACTCAGCCCTGGCACTTCTTGCATCTCTTCCTCTGGGATATGGTTCTCCGACCTGTGGTAACCCCGTAACCTCAACAATTTTGTCAATTGACGCATTGATTGTTATGCCCTTAACTTTTGCTTCCCCATTCTGAAATGTTCTTGTAAATTCCTCTGCAATGTCTGCATTGAAAGTCTCGAGCTTCAAGAAGTAATTGAGCCACCCATATTGTCTGAATAATGGTTCATGCAGCACATCCTACAACAGGGTGCTATGGTCTGTCGGCTCATGCCGAATCGACTGACCTCCCATTTCTTTGATTCACTGTAATTTAAATGTGTTGAAGGATTGCTCTCCTAGCTTTTACAACAGAACTTCTTGCAATCCAACTAATGAATCCTTCTGCAATTCTTCAACACTCTACCCCTCCCCTCAACCAAGACTTTTGAACTACTCTTCAAAAGTTACAGAAAAAAATAGGGAAAACAATGTGTTTATGCAATGTTGTTGAAGGCGAGAGCAATCATGAATTGAGCGGAATATATTTAGGTCATTATTGCAGGAAGGAAAGGCTGTATGATTATTAATTACAGGTTCAAATATTGGGGGTTCTTGACAACTGACAGAACGAGGCTTATGGCGGCGGTAATAAGGACGTGGCAGAAATTTGAGTTATGGAGAAACGAGCTCATGCGTGCGGATTAGCCGAAGGAATTGCGACCATATAGGAAACCCATTTGCGCTAATTAATACTAAATTAAACGCAATAAATAAAACAACTTAAGTGATCTTAAAGTGAAGTGGAGTGTACCTGGAGAGAATCGTCGCAATTATCTAATGTGACCTCCTTCTTCATTGCAATACGTGACATGGAGAACGTGGATGATATGGAAAATGAAAAGTGGATGATGTGGAAGAGAGAGAGTGAGTACGGATTGTGGATGATGTGATGAAATGGAATGGAATGGGATGGAATGGGGATCTTAAAAGATAACCCCTTTATTATGATTTGTTATGCACTGTTATGCATGGCCTGGGAATTTGAGCCTAGGCTCAATTTCTTTGGCTGTAGGATCACTCTTGTCCTGCTCAAGTTCGAATTGTCTCAGAAATGTTTCCTTATCAATGGGCTTAGAATAGAGCTTGAGGTGATGCCTATTGACTAATAGCTTGAACCGGACCTCATCAATGGTTCTTAATTGAATAGCACCGTTGGTGAATACCTCATCTATCTCATATGGACCCAACCATCTAGTTTGTAGTTTGTCTGGACTGTCCTTATATCGTGAGTCATAAAGCAGAGCCCAATCTCCTATCTTGAACTTCTTTTCTTTGATGTATTTATCATGCCACCTTATTCGCTGATTTTGTATCATCTCTGTGTGTTGCAGGGCATTCTTTCGGAGCTCATCCAATGCATTGAGTTGCATGACTCTATCCCTTTGTGCAATTGTTAAATCCATGTCTATCTCTAATGTTGTTCTTAGAGTCTTATGTTCAAATTCTATTGGCATCACAGTTGTTTTACCATACACCATTTCAAAAGGTGTATATCCTGTAGCAGTCTTCCAGGTAGTACGATAGGCCCATATAATTTATGGTAACCTTGCAGCCTGGTCCTTCCTATGCAAATCTACAGTTTTAATCAAAATGGCCTCTATGTCCCTATTGGTGACCTCAACCTGGCCATTGGCCTAGGGATGATAAGGGGTTGATTTCCTGTGCCTGATGTTATATTCATTGACTAAGGCTGTAATCAAGGTAAAGGTAAACTGTGTCCCCTGGTCTGTTACTATTTCCCTAGGGACACCAAATCTGGTAAAAATTTCCTCATAGAGGAATTCTTCTACTTTATTATCCCTAGCATGTTTCATAGGTTTAGCTTCTACCCATTTGGTCACATAATCTGTACATACAAGGATATAGGACTTACCATTTGAAGGTGGATTAATTGGTCCTACAAAATCTAATCCCCATTTGTCGAAGGGTGTAGCAACAACTTGTGGAAACAGAGGCATCTCATCAAATCTAGTTGGTCTTCCCATCCTTTGGCATCTGTCACATTTCTTGGTATATTTGGTTGCATCGCTATGCAGAGTTGGCCAATAATAGCCAGTATTTAAAATTTTCATTGTTGTTCTTTTGGCAGCAAAATGTCCACCACACGGCTCATCATGGTTTGCATGCAATATATCATAAGTGTCCTCCTCTTGTACACATCTCCTCATAACTTGATCTGGCCCCATATAAAACATGCAATCTGCAATCCAAGAAAAGTTAAAACTTTTCTCTACCAATAATCTATTTTCCTTAGGGGAGAATTGAGGAGGAGTTCTTCCTGCAGCCAGATAATTTGCTATATCGGCATACCATGGGTGAATAACCTTGATTGCGAATAGGTGCTCATCAGGAAATGAGTCTTCAATGAGTGCAGAGTCATCTTGCCTTTGAATTCTAGAAAGGAAATCAGCAACCACATTGGCCTTACCTGGCTTGTCCACAATTGTAATGTCAAATTCCTGCATCAGCAACAACCACCTTGCCAGTCTTCCGACTATTGAGCTTTTGTTCATAAGATATCTGATTGTTGCATGATTAGTGTGGACAAATATCTGATAACCTATGATGTAATGCTTGAATTTATTGAGGGCATAGATGATTGCCAACATTTCTTTTTCTGTAACAGTGTAGTTTAATTCAGCCCCTTGCAGATTTTTGTTTATGTAGTAGAGTGCATGTTCTGTTGAACCACCCTTATGTCCTAACATAGCTCCAATGGCATAATCTGATGCATCAGTATGAATATGAAATGGAAGTGACCAATCAGGTCCTTTCAAAATAGGTGCCTGTGTAAGGGAAACTTTTAAATCAAGGAATTATTTTTCACACTCCTCTGTCCAAGAAAAATCTGCATTTTTCTTTAGCAGACTGTATAAGGGGCCTGTTGTTTGGCTAAAGTCCTTGATGAATCTTCTGTAGTATCCAGCATGGCCTAGAAAGCTCCTTACTTCTTTATGCTTGGTAGGAAAGGGTAGATTAGAGATGACCTCAATCTTAGCAGGATCAACCTGTATTCCAGCAGCAGAAATATAGTGACCAAGCACTATTCCCTCTTGCATCATCATGAAGCACTTTTGACTATTCAGTGATAGGTTGTGATCTTCACATCTCTGTAGTACTTTCTTCAAGTTTGCTTGAGCTTCCTCAAACGTTGCACCATAAGCAGTAAATTCATCCATATATATTTTCATGCAATCATATGAGATGTCTGAGAAGATGCTTATGATTGCCCTCTGGAAAGTTGTAGGTGCATTATAGAGACCAAAAGGCAAGACTGAGTAAGCAAAATTTCTCCAAGGGCATATAAAAGTAGTCTTTTCTTGATCCTCAGGAGCAATCTTGATTTGATTGTACCCGCTGAATCCATCTAAGAATGAGAAGTACTTTTTCCCAGCTAAATTATCTAGAACTTGATCAATGAATGGAAGAGGAAAGTAATCTTTCTTTGTTGCCAAGTTGAGTTCTCTGTAGTCTACATATACCCTCCATTTTCCTCCTTTCTTAGGAACAATAACCAATGGGGAAACCCACTGACTATCTGAGATTGGATAGATAAAACCAGCATTCAACATTTTCTGCAACTCCTCTTTAACAATTTCTCTCAAAGCTGGATTTATTCTTCTTTGAGGCTGCCTGACAGGTCTGAACTCACTGTTAATGTATATGCGATGTGTATAGATTTTGGGTTCTAAACCCTTCATGTCACCATATTCCCAAGCAAAAGTTGACTTATGACTGGTAAGCATTTTAATCATAGATTCTTGTTGCTCACTGGTGAGGTTTTTATTGATGCTCAAAGTTTTTCCTATTGCTAACTCAATTTGGGAGGTTAAATCAACCATAGATACTTCAGGCAGAAATGGAATTTCTACCTCGTGGGGTAGCAAGGTGTGTAAGCAGTCAGTTGTTGTATGATAATGAGCCAATGTAGGCGAAGGGAGAATGGTCTACAAGGAACATGGATTTTTTTTACAATCAAAGTATTCGGTACCATAGTTATTCAGTAGGATATTGGACAGTATACCTTCTTCTTCTTCTTGTGCAATGAAAAGCTCTCTGGTAATCATCATTAATTTGGCCATGGAGTTCACTTCCTCTTCTTCTCCCAAATCTGGCCAAACAGCCTCTCCAGAGTCAGGCTGGGGTTGGGCTGGAGAATAGAGGGTAAGCTTCTTTGTGTTATACCCATCAGATATTGTCATGTTACCCGATCTACAACCAATATAAGCATCAACAGTAGCCAACCAAGGCCTTCCTAGTATGATAGGATATCCCCCCAATGATGCCTTTGGAGATAAGACCATAAAGTCAGCAGTGTACTCCCAGGAATCCAAGGTGACTACAAGGTCTTCAACTACCCCATCAAGTTTGACAGTTGAGCTATCAGCAAGTTGCAATATTGTAGGTGTAGCCCTTAGGTCTGAAATACTAAGTTTTACAACCAAGTCCTTTGCCATGACATTGATAGCTGCACCAAGATCTACTAAAGCATTCTTAATTTGCAACCCATTAATATTGATCTCCACAATAGGGCTTCTTGCATCTGAATATTTTGGGATGGTAAACTTCCCTAGCATTAAGTCAGAGAGTTGGCCTATGACATGGACAATTTGAGGGTCTTTCTTTTTCCTCCCCGATTTCTTCAAACATGCCTCCTTAATGGCTTTGCTATAGATAGGTACCTCTTTGATTGCTTGGAACAAGGGAATTTTCACACATATATGCTTTAGTTGGTCAAGGATGTCAAAGATAGGTTCTTGTTTTTTCACATTTTCACCTTCCAACCTTTGTGGGAAAGAAGGGGACACTTTATTAGATGCCTTGAGTAATGATGGAATTTGAATTGGCTCATTTGGTTGGGCAAGGTCATTTGTATCCTCCTCTTGGTCAGCTCCCTCAGATGGAAATTCTGAGATTATGAGAGAAGATGGTGTGGGCAACACAGTTCCTGAATGTAAATTGATATTATTTAGGTTGAGAGCATAGGCAGGCTGATGATTAAGATCAGCAAAATAGACTTGTTGCGGCTGCTAGTTATTGGGATTGGGTGCTCCCTGAGCAGGTAATTGGGTTGGCTTTGGATTCGGACCTTGATTAGCTGCAGGAGCTGGCATAATGGACTGCTGTTGGGGTTGCTGCAGGAAACCAGTGGGTGGATTTGACCATTGTTGGTCTCCTCTCCATTGGTTAGACTGCTGCCAATTTCCTTGCAGAGGCTGCCACTGATTTTGCTGTGGTGGTTGCCAATTCCCTTGTGGGGATTGCCAACAGTTTTTTTGGGCATTTGGCCAAGGGTTACTCCATTGAGGTTGAGAATATGGGCCATAACTTGGATGGTATTGGTTCTGCCATTAATTATTATATGAACCAAAATTTTGCAAGGGGTCCTGAGGCATACCTTGTCTTGGGGCCCATGGCCTGCGCTGAGCAACAAATAACACATCTTCCTCTCCTTCAATAGTTTTGAACTCGGTAGGAAGATGTTGCACCTCCAAATTAGCCACTGATTTGCATCTACATTCCCTCTTCCTCTGTCTGCAGTGAGGGAAATATTCAGCCATCATCGCATCAGCTTCTTCTTTCTTCCTTCTAGCTTGCATGGTGTCTAGCTGAGTAGCTACATCATTGATGATGTCTTGCTTGAAGTCGGACAAAATATTAGAGAGTTCTCCTTTTGATATGCCTCAGCCACTTCTTTTGGCAACAAAGGGTCTAAACCCCCTGCCTTTCTTTACACTTTCCCTAAAGTAATTGATACATATCGTCTTGATGTCATCCCAATTACTTTGGGTAATATCTCCTCCAGCCATGAGGTCTAGTGCTTCCATGTAGGTATCATTGACTCCCCTTAGAAAGAGAAGTTTTTTAGACTCCTCATTTAGCTGGTGCTGAGTATTTTTTTGCACACTGAACAAAAACCTGGATACATAGTCCTCCAAGGTTTCATCCTCCTTTTGTGTCATCTTGAAGAGGTCATCTCCTCTCATATGATTTCCCCTACAATATTCTTTATACTTCCCTAAGAACAATTCCTTCAATTCATCCCAAGTGGTTGTTGCATTGCCTCCTAATCCCATGAACCATCTTAAGGCCGACTCCTTTAAAGTAGAAGGAAACAATTTCATCTTATGGGCTTCAGTAGTATAATCATAAATCCTACATAGGATGTCAAATTCGAACAAGAAGGTATGAGGGTCCTCTGTAATCAGGCCATAGAATTTTGGAAGCAATGAAGCAGGGATATTTTTGAGATTATCATTGCCATGCAACTCAAGGAGTAGAAATGGAAAAGTAGGCACTGCCATCCTTGGTGGTGGTCTTGGATTAGCTCCTGGTTGGTAGACAACAATGGCTAGTGGATTGTTATGGGGATGCTGGTTATTGAGGGTATGCAGATTATTCAACTGTGATGTGAGTAAATCTATATTATCAGGTGTATCAAACAGGTTCAAAGTGATCTCCGAGGAAGAAGAAGATGAAGTGACAAGGTCCTGGCCGGCATCCAAATATGGTTCTTCTGGGACAATTTCTAGGTCAATCTCTGGGTTATTTTCTTGGATATCTAAACTTCTAGGAAGGAATCTTCCAAATTGGTCTCTTCTTCTAAGCATACAGTAGGAAGTAAATCTAACTATGGAGAAATGCTGGAATAGTAAATTTTGATCTAAATTCTAGCAATAAAACTTCAAGCTACCTGCTAGCATGCCTACAATAGGTTTTTAGTTTGACACCATCCCGGCAATGGTGCCGAAAATGTAATGTTCTTTAATCAGCTAGATAACTAGGAATATGAATTCCTCAACTTAGGGATTGGACATCACAACAAGCAACTATAATATGTTTAAAGAACCTCATTTACTTATCAACCCGAGGACGTAGACTTGAAATGGGACAGCAAAATATATGCACTAACCACCCTTCCAGACATGCATGATCTTCTAAAATGCTAGAACTCTAAATTCTAGAATTACTTTACTGAATAACTTGCTTGGAAACAGAAGTGAAAGGTAAAACTACTCTGTTTCTAGTGGCTGCAAGAACAATCAATAGCACTGTATTTCTATTGCTGCAGGAACAGACACATTTAACTTCTATAAAAGCAAGTACATCTATCCTAATCCTACAAAATGAAAGTACAGGCAATTTCCTAAGTGGGCCCCCTTAGGTCATGCCAAAATAAACAACAGATTAGGTGAAAAGCTTCATAAAATTTATTGATCTAAAGTGAACAAGTACATAGCGCAATCTTTCTTGACTGTATTTCTGATCTGAAAAACGTATTATTATAGCAAGTTCTTCCAGCCCATTCTCTAAAGGAGAATGGGCTATTTATTGAAAACTAATCCTAACTACTAACCAACCTTCCCTTATAAATCGGGAGGTATTTATTACATCCAACTAACTTAAGTAAAGAGGTGAATGACAATGCAAGGACTAAGTCAAATCGGTTTGGCAGTCTTAAAGTGCCATCATCCTAGATTTGTGCAACAATAGGACGCCTGGCCTAGATTTCTAGAACATTCTCCCTGCTTGGCGGATGAGTGGAAACCGACTCCCCATCTTTCGTTGTTGAACCATTCTTTATAGATTTGGCCTTCTACTTTTCAAGTGGAATTCGAATTCCTTCCTCCAATCGTGGTACCTGCAAAATAACTCGCCATCTTTTCCTAGAGAAGAAGGTTAGCTCAGCACGTTCATCTTTAAGACAATTCATTACTTCATTCATTCATTCATTAAGTATTAACTAAGGAAAACATCATTTCGGACATGGCTGCAGGAAGTTTGGTAGTGGAGGTTGCAGGAAGGTTTTATGATCACAAAAAGTCATAAAGTATTTATCAGACTAATAAAACATTAAAGAAAATAATCATGGGACTTTTTATCATGATATAGTCATCATATTTGAGTTATAAAAAGGTCTATGTTCTATCCCATAATCAGACTAAATGTTTGATTTAGCATAATAAAAACATAAAAGTATTTATAAAAATATGATCAAAATGCGCCAAAGTATTGGCTCGTCACTAAATATAAAATATCATAAACAAATAATAAATATTATAATGTTCATGTTGAGTATAAAATTATAATATCTGCATAAAAATTATTAAATAATAAATATATATTATAATGTCATTCCAAATGTTTAGAAACCTTGGAAACCATTTTTAATAAAGATATAAATTAAACCTTAAGAATTGGTGCGTCCAAAAATAAACAAAGGCTAAACTAAATAAATTAGCAAAGGCATTGGTCAGCTTGGTCAAAAATCAGCGGTTAGACTAAGGGTAACATCCCTTGTGGAAAGGCCAACAAATACTAAAAGGATATCACTTTACAAAACGATGCATCCTTTCACTCAGCTTTGAAAGTATAAAAGCAAACAGATTTAAGGAATAAAAGGGCATTGATTAGGAGAATAAGAAAATAATTGATGAAAAAAGAAAGAATATCTAAACACATTTTAATGGATGGGAAATTTGAGAAAGGCTTTTGCAAATAACAATAAGGTGTTATTTTATGAATTAAATAACCATTGAGGGAATCAATATAATATTCAGTTATAAATTTGGGAAAGCAGCAGATGAGAGAGAAGGATAAATATACTCTCAAAAATATATTTAAGTTGTAAGTTTAAATAGTTTAAATATAATAATATATATTCATGCAAAGAAATTATTGTAAATTGAAATCAATTAGAATTCATGGTATATATATTTATATAAAAAATATATATATATATATATAATTTACAATTGGGCAATAATGATACTTGCAGCAATTATTAAGCCTTATAAGTAATGATCTGACTCTTTAATATAAACATAAGTAGATTATGAATTGTCCTCATCCTATGATCAATCCTATATAGTATAAGGTGGAAGGAGGAAAGTAATGAATCAAACGTGGAGAGATATAGCAACTCAAGTGATGTACTCACTTAGCAATAATATTTAGCATATTTTGAATATAAGAAACTGATATTGCTAATCTGATTATTGGTCTAATGCTTTCTTTAGTGTTATCATCATGAAATGATATTAATATGGACTTAAAGAATCAATGATAAATGAAAATTTATTTGATTGTTTAAAAGGTTGTCTTCTATGTGCTTGTGAACCTATCAGGAAGGATGAATCATGACTTAAGTGGTGTGTCTAAATACCCCACCTAGGTTTCCGCCCCACAGGCCTGAAGCAAGGGTTGGGCATTCTGCCCCACAGGCTCGAAGCAAGGGTTGGGAATTCTGCTCCACATGCCCAAAGCAAGGGTTGGGTCATGGAGTGGTGGGGGTACCACCTAGGCACTTTTCCCCGCAGGCCTGAGAAAAGGGTTGGGCAATATGAGGTGATAGGCCTTAGGCCACTTGGACTCTATGGTTTCTCTCCCTTGATAGGATGAGTGTCTTCCGAGGTTTTTTCATGAGGGGAGTATGAAGGTACTAAGATGATAAGAAAGGAGGGTTCTGATGAATAATCTTTTGAACTTGGCATGAAGGCTTCAGGGCAGATCCCCCATGGCACTCCTCTCACGTTTGCCAAACTACATTTATGATTATGTTTATATTTTGGATATCTATATATTAATGCTAACATATATGTTGTTAATATGGTGAATACAAGATTCAAATCTAGGGTTATTGAATTAGGAGAACATTCATTTGGAAAGAAGAAACCCTAACCCTAATCAACAAATGAGTTCTAGGGAAATTTGGGTAAGGGACATTACATTAAGTAGTGCATTTTCCCACCCAAGTTTCGTGCAAAGGCATCTCCAACATGCTTGCAAGAAGGGGCATTCTAATAGCCGATGGTTTTCATTTTCTTCATTTTCTTTGCATATGACGCACCTTGAGGGGCCTTGGTAACCCATTTTGATAAATTTATCAGTTAAATTTTTTTCTTCATATTAACCCACATAAAGGCTCTTCTTTCAGGACACATTGTTTTCTCCAGCATAAATGTAATGGTAGTGAAGACTTTGGCTCATTTTTTCCCAAAACTTTATATCTATCTTTTGAGTTATACTGACCTGTGTTTGAGGCTGTCCAAACTAGTTTGTCTTTGCCATCCCTAGTTGAAATCACTGTCTTTGAGGATTGATTCAAGTTGTTCTATGTCATTGAGAGGTGAATTTTGATTATGTAGATCCTTCCAATACCACCTGAGAACCTCGTCTTTGATGTCTTCTTCCATGTGATCTCTAACATATGCCCCATGGGATTTTATGAGTGTATTTTTTATATGCTCTATATTTAAAATGCTACTCAGACTAGGGTATCCCCCCATGAATCTTCCCAAAACAAGGCTGATTTTCCAGCGTGAATCCCACGATAAGTGGTCCAAGATTAAGGGTTGGTATTCCTTCATAAAATTTCATATTCTTGAACCTTTGGGCAAGATTTTTGCTATTAATATGCTTCTTTAATCACTGTTGTTCATGTATTTTTTTGTAATATCTTGGCCCACTTCTCTTTATTGCTCATATACATCCTCCAAATCAATTTTTCTCCTAATTCCTTACTCTCTTTTTATTAGGTCTCTCAATCCAATTCCCCCCACCTCTTTGGTTCTGTAGATTATGTCCCAAGCTATTAGCGCATACTTTCTTTGCTTTGTGGTCCCTCACTAGAAAAATATCCCCATGCTCTAGTTTAGACTATGATATTTTCCCCTTGGTAATGAAAGACAAGATAGTAGATATATTGGTATTGTTGATATAACATCTTTTAACATGATTAGCCTACCTACACACGAAAGCCATTTCCCTTTCCAAGTTTATAGAAAATTCTTAACTTTGTTTTCCAATGGGTCCCATATATTATTTCTTAAACCCCTGGCTAAAGACAGACCTAAATAAGTGCTAGGTAGTTGTCCTCTAAAGATTCAGAACTTTGATTATTTCTTGTTCTTTTCTAGGTTTGTGTTAAAAAAGAAAATTTATGATTTCACCTCACTTACCTCCTAGCCTGAGGCTATAGTGTAGAGATCCAAAATCTATTTCAATTGTTGCGCTTCACATCTCTTTGCAACCCCAAAAAGCATTATGCCATCTACAAATTATTGGTGGGTAACTATCAGCACATTGCTTGTTATTTGCACCCCCACTAATCTTCCATTAACAACTACAGCGCCCAATGCTTCAACCATCGTTATGAACAAGAAAGGGGGGAGAGGGTCCCCTTGTCTGATACCTCTTGAAACCTCAAAGTAACCTTCTAGTGTGATGTTTAAAAGAATTTAAAATCTAGGGCTTGTTATGCAATTGAAAATACAATTCACCCATTGAGAATCAAACCCAAATGTTTCCAATACTTTACAAAAAAATCTCCAATCCACCTTGTCATACGCCTTTTTTGTATCCATATTGATTAACATACTCTTCCTTTTACTCTTTTGGATAGAACGTATTGCTTCTTGAGCTATTATTACCCCCTCCAAAATTGACTTGCCCAACACAAAACCCATTTTCTTCTCTAAAATTAGATTTGGAAGTATTAACTTTAGTCGATTCATAGTTGCCTTGGCCATTATCTTGTATAATGTGTAACATAGTGCAACTGGTCGAAACTCATCCAAGGTTGTAGGCTTTTCTTTCTTTGGAATTAGTGCAAAGGTGTTATTTACCTCTCTCAACACCTTGCCAGTTTTCCTCGAGTCTTCTATTGCAACTACCACCTCTTGTCCTACTATTTCCCAACAGTTTTGAAAGAATCTTGTCGGGAAACCATCTGGGCTAAGCGCTCTATCCAGATTCAATTGGAAAGAGATCATTCTAATTTCTTCTTCTATAATTTTTTTCATCAATAATTTATTTTGAGCTTCATTCACCAACCTTGGATGGAATACCTTGTAGCATCTAGTTTTATGAATTTAAATTTGAGCCTTCCAGATTATTTAGCAAATTTTTGAAATATGTTACTGTCTCCTTTTCTATTTCTTCAAGGTTTTCTTTGAGTAGTTTGTCTACCCTTTTGGTTTTTGTTATGCAGTTAACATCTTGTTGGAATTTTGTCACATTATGAAAGTACTTGGTTTTTTAGTCTCCCTTTGTGATCTATGTTTCTCTTGACTTTTGTCTCCAATATATTTCTTCTCTAGATTGCACTTCCTCATATTCTTTTAGCAATTCCTACTCCTTTATGAAATTTTCCTTGTCCATCCCCTTCTTGAAAACCTCTTTGTTAACTCCCTTGACTCCTCTTCCACTTTTTCTTTTGTTTTGAAAATATGTTTAAAGTGAGTTATATTCCATACTTTTAGTTGTTGTTTGAGTATTCTCAATTTTGTGACAGCCCCAAAACATTTTTGTTCCTTCTAAATTCACCTCTTCCCAGCATTTTTCTCCCATCTCATAAAACAATTTGATCTTTCAACCACATTTTTTCATATTTAAAGGGGTGTCATAGTGGTCTTTTATCCCCTAAAATCTCTAATTTGATTGGATAATGGTTCAACCCAGATTGAGGGATTATGTTTCCTTCTAAAGTGAAAGGGAAAGATCCCAAATCCCCTTTGAACAAAAACATGTCCAATTGTTTTGCTATGTTACTAAAGCCCAATCTTATATTTGTCCATTTTAAATTATTGTTGGTCATCTGAACCTCCAACAAGCTAGTTGCCACAACGAAGCCTTCAAAATCTATTTGAGATTGAAACCTCCTTTTCACCACCCCTCTATTATTTTCATGGTTGTGTAAGATGGCATTGAAATATCCCCCCAAGAAGAAAATTTTAGATGTATTGAATGCCAAAAAGCTTCCTAATTCCCTCCATAACTCTCTTTTTCTAATGCAAAAAGTTGGACCATAGACATTAATCAAAATAAATACTAAGTTTGACGATAGGCTTATTACTTTGCAAGCCTGTAATGTATCCCCTTAATTTTTCTTGATTTTAACACAATGAAACCAGCATGAAACCACTTATTAGCATTAGCACCAAAACCAAATCAGCTTGTAAATAACCCGCACCAAGAATGTTCACCAAGATCCTAGTGTGGGCGAGGTGATAGAATATGGTTTGGGGATGGTTAGCAACAAAACTTAACTTAAAGTACATTCATCTGCTAATAGCAGGCATCCATAAGACAATGGGGATACTCCACTTATTCAGTGGGTGAGATTAATACAATTAACAAGATGGAAAGACAACCATGTAACCACACTTCCACTTGTTTAGTGGGGGGTAATTATTCCTCACTACCACTTATTTTCGTGGGGGGGAACACAACAATGAAAGAGAATTTATAAACTCGACCACTTAATTGTGGGAGTGTAAAACAAACTAAACTACAACAATAGAAACAAATAGTTGTTAGTACTACTAATCATCCTTACAATGAACAATTACAGCTACAAATATTAAAGATAAGCTTCCAAAATCTGCCAATGGTTAGAGTAATCAACACGTTTTTACATTATGAATTGATATGGAATTGAAGCTTAAATCAGAATAATATCAAAATCTAACCAATCTAATCAAAAACAGTAAATACAGGAAATCAAACCAGCAAGATGAGAAATCACCAAAATGGATGTAGCTCCAAAACAGCTCAGAATGCTCCCAAACCACAACCAAATTACAGCTAGGAGCTAGGTGTCCCAAATCCTCTAGATAAATGAGCCAAAAATAGAAAGAAATAGAAGGATCGATTCCCAATGCACATGCCAAGAAGAAGTACGGCCTGGGAAGTAGGTTGAACTCTTCTCAAAAATTCCACAGGCCAAATTAAAATCTAAAACTTTGCAAAACTGGGTGCCCTCCACAGTAGAACAGCATGGGCCAGTACCCAAAATAATATAAAAATCGGGGGTGAAGCTATGATCAGAAATTCGCTTTAGCCAAGTTGAAACCAACAACTCAAAATAGGCTATACATCAGCAACCTGTTCAAAAACATCGGAATTGAAGCTCAAACTACACCTTTGTGTGAAGTACAGTCTCATATAACCACCTAAGAAATCATAGTTTTAGGCCCGAAGGATGGATTGATTTGCTAAGCTTCCCCTTAGCCAGGTTCTCGATTTAGTCCAACAACATAACTTTACTTTCAAAATCCCACATCAGAATGAAGGCTCAAAGTATCAATAAATAGGCTCAATTGGCAAATGAAGCAATTTGTAACTCCAACAAGAAGTTGTTCACTTCTCTCCAAGGGACGCCACTTCACATTATTCACTTTATTTTTAATTAATAAACATTAATTACTTCCCTTAAGGAATCCACTTTAAGTTGCATCAATAAGCATTTAAAATAAACATTAATTGTTCAATAGTTGACCCCCTTCATGACCCCCTTTTTAAAAAAACTTGAAGTTCAATGACTAGGTAAGGGGTACAACTAAAAAACATGAAAATTGACTAAGTATAAAACTCAGTCCAAGGAGATAACCAAGATCAACGCCAAAACTGAAACTAATAGATTGCCAAGAATAGGATGATGATCTGAACAAAGTTTTTGATGATGTTACTGCCAAAATTAGACTTACTAAAAATAGCCAATGCCAAAAATAATAAGATTACTCCAAAACAACAAAAATCCAACCTGAGCAGGAAACATTGGAAATCCTAGTTTTCTCATTTGAATAGACTACAAATTTCTAAAAATTGGCTATAAGTCCACAATGAGGTCATCACTAAAAAGGGGACATTACAGTCCTCCCTTCCCAAAATTGCTTGTCCCCAAGCAATTGCAAATCAAGATGTTGCAAAATATGCTCATTCTCCCATGTATCCTCTATTGGCAGGTTCTTCCATTTAACCAAATACTCTTTGATTGACCTCTTCTTCAAAGAGTGTTCTTTGAAATCAATAATTGCCTTAGGAATCAAAATAAGTTGTCCTTCTTCATCCAACAGAGGAAAAAAATTTGATGCAACATCATGACCAAGAGCCTTCTTGAGTCTAGAAACATGAAACACATTGTGCACCTTGTTGCTTGATGGTAATTATAACTCATAAGCCACTTCTCCCACCTTTCTGATGACCTTGAAAGGCCCATAAAAATGTAGCTTAATTTTTTCAGCTCCACTCTTCTTGAGAGTAGACTGCCTATAGGATTGGAGCCTCAAATAAACCAAGTCACCAACCTCAAAAGAGCACTCAGTACGTTGTTGGTCAGCAAATAATTTATGTTGATTCTGAGCATGATGGAGATTGTCTTTCAAAGATTTGAGAATGTCTTGACTTTGATGTAACTTTTCCTTTGCCTATGGAGCTCTACAATCACCAAAAACAGGATCAACAAAACTTGGAGCTTCATATCCATACAAAGCCATGAAGGGAGACATATGATAGGATGAATTGTAACAATATTCAACCAAATGGAGCCATTTCACCCACACCTTTTGTTGCCCAAAAACATAATTTTTGAGATAACCCTCTAACCATTTGTTGATAATCTTTGTCTGGCCATCAGTTTGAGGGTGATAACTAGTGCTTGGAGTAAGAACTGTACCACACAATTTAAACAATTCTTGCCAAAAGGTGCTCAAAAATTTACTCTCTATCACTTACAATAATCTTTGGAAGCCCATGTAGACAAAACACCTCATGGAAGAACAAATCAGCAACCTGTGTTGTTGTAAAAGTGTTGGTAATGGCCAAGAAATAAGTGAACTTGGTCAATCTATCAACCACAACAAAGATGCAATCCCTCCCTTGCATCTTAGGCAAGCTTGTTATAAAATCCATAGAAATACTTTCCCATTTCTAATTTGGAATGGGTAGGGGCTACAAGTAACTAGCAGGAAAAACATGCTCATTCTTATTCACTTAACAAGTATGACCTTCTCTTATATAACTCAAAACTTCATTTTTTAGCCCTTTCCATGAAAATATTTCACGGATCTACTCGTAAGTCTTGAAGAAACCTTGGTGACCAACAAGAGTTATGTCATGAAATGATTGTAGAATCTTATTTTTTAACTTAGAATCTGGTGCCAAAAAGATTCTATCTTTGTAATGGATCATCCCATCAACCAACTTGTATCTATCAACCTTTAAAGTGCCATCAACAATGTTGGTTGCAAAAGGATTTTTAGCATAATCAGCTAAAATCTGCTCCTTCCAATCTGCAGAAATCTCAAACAAGGAGCATAAATGAGGCTTTCTTGACAATGCATCAACAACTATATTATTTTTCCCTTTGACGTATTCAATGTTAAATTCATAAGCTTGTAGCTTACTCACCCATTTATGTTGCCTCTCATTTAAATCCTTTTGATGCATGAAATTTTTAAGACTATTTGATCAGTGTTAACAATAAATTTACTCCCAACCAAGTATTGCCTAAACTTGGCTAATGCATGCATAATAACAAGCATTTATTTGTCATAAATTGAATAAGTATTTTTAGCTCCTCTTAACTTTCTACTCTCGAAGACAATGGGGTGCTTATCTTGCATGATAACACCTCCAATCCCTTCTCTGGAAGTGTCACACTGCAACTCAAAGGTTTTGGAGAAGTCTGGTAAGGCCAACACAGAACATGGGCTAATAATCTATTTGAACTTGTCAAAAACCACTTGAGCATTTTGAGACCATGTAAATGCCCCCTTTTTGGTGAGGTCAGTCAATGGAGCAACCATGTAAGAATACCCTTTGAAAAACCTTCAATAGAATCCACAAATTCCTAAAAACCCCATCAGATGTGTCACATTCTTAGGTGGAGGCTAGTCCATGATTGCCTTAATTTTGTCTCGATCAACTCTAACCCCCTTAGAGTTGATTGTATGGCCAAGGTAGAGTAGTTTTTTCAATCCAAATTCACACTTTAACTCCTTGGTGTAGAGGCGTTCTGACTCAATAATATTAAGTACCTCATCCAAATGCTTAAGATGCTCCTCCCAAGACTTGTTGTAGATGAGAATATCATCATAAAAAATCAAACCAAATTTCCTCATCTGCTTCTAGAAAGTTATGCTCATGCAAGTCTGAAAGGTTGTTGGAACATTAGTCAAACCAAATGGCATGACTAGAAATTCATAATGCCCAAAATGACATCGAAAATTAGTTTTCTCGATGTCTAACTCCCTCATTCAGATTTGATGGTACTCGAATCTAATATCAATCTTTGAAAAATAGATTGCATCATGGAGCTCATCAATTCTAGGAATAGGGTATCTATTCTTGATAGTTCTTTGATTTAACACATGGTAATCAACACACATCGCATGGTACCATCTTTCTTTCTCACAAGAACTATAGTTGAAGCAAAAGGGATTTTTCTTGGATGGAAATGACCCATCTCCAAAATTTCTTTGATGGATTTTTCAGTTGCATCCTTCTACTTCTTGGGGTACCAGTAGGGAGTAGTGATAATCAGTTTAGCCCCATCTTCAAGCTCAATAATATGTTCAGTCCCTCTTTTTGGTGATCTTCCAGGGGGTATACTACCAAATACTTTACTTCTCTTTGTGATCAAAGAATGAACATCAGGATGGTAGTGCCTTTTGTCTTTCACTGGACTGGATGGAAAGATCAAACATTCAGTTGCCCATTCAACCTGATCATGTTGAATCAGCTTCTCCATTCTTTTGAAAGACACAATCTGAGGACCTCCATTAGACAATCCTCTTAACACCACCATTTTTCCATCTGCTTGGAACTTAAGCTCCATAGTTTGCAAGTTCAAGGTAATCTCTCCAAGAGATCACAACCACTGAATTCCAAGCACTACATCAATTCCTCCAATACCTACAATATAAAAATCATCTTTGACATCATAGGTTCCAAGTTGCATGGACAAATTGGAGATCTTTCGGTTGCAAGAGATTGTGAAAGCATCTGCCACCATGACTTTGAATCCTTCAAATTCTTCAATCTTAATCCCTCTTCTTGCAACTAACCCTTCATCAATGAAGTTATGTGTTGCTCCTGTATAAATGAGAGCAACCATCCTTTACCCACCAAGCATACCATGAACCCTGAAAGACTCATTCTTTTGAAAGCTTGTTAATTGAGAAAATGTATCTCCACTTCCTTGTCCTCTTTCAAGTTCAATTGGAACTCTTTCATCATCACTGTAATCATGATCATATTGTTGTTCTGGAAAATTAGATTCCGATTCGTAATCAGAATAAGCTCCCATGTGATGTGAAAGACCTTTACCATAGAATCTATTCCCTCTATACCATGGTTCATGGCATGTGTAACAAACCCCCTCCTTTCTTAGCTTCTCACTCATCTCTTCATCCATCTTGGGTGGAAATTTTTTGGATGGAAGAGGGAAATGTTTCTTTTCGTTTTTATGAACAAGGGGTTTTGAAGAAAACTTAGGCCTTGGAGCAGCCAATTCCATACTTCTATCTTTTCTTATTTCTTCCTCAAGGCTTGGTGGATTAAATTATTTAACCCACCCTTTTAATGGCTCCATAAGACCTTCAAAAAATAGCACAACAAGCCTCCTCTTAGTGATGTTGGGCACCATCATGGAAAGTCTTTGAAACTCTACAATGTAAGAATCTAGTGAGCCATGTTGTTTCAGCTGAGCAAGCTCACAGAATTTGATTTTTGGATCCTTGGTGTCGAACCTTTCAATCATCTTGTTGGTAAATTATTCATATGTATGAATCAAGTTATGGCCAAGAGTGACCAAACTATGGTACCACCACTCATGTGTAGCTCCATCCAAATGCAATGTTGCAAATTTGATGGTGTCTTCTTCTGGAATAGCCCTGAGTGATAGGTAATTATCCAGCTTCTAGATCCATGATCGAGTTGTGCACTTATCGCTTCCATCATAATGAGCCAAGGTGACTTTGGCAAGTGCTTGTTGATAGTCCATTTTGGGACCCATAGGAGCTCGAAAATCATTTTTCCCTCCTCTTCCTTTCTTTTGATTCATATACTGACAAATGTTAGATTCTCTTTGATATCATATGGAAGAGAAACATACTCCATATAACTTTGTCTCACTTCATCTGTCATGGGGACCTCAGGGTCGACAGATGCTTCCTCCCTAGGAGTAATAGAAGGAAGGAGAGGTCTAGGGATTGATTCCAGTGAATTGGCAACATGTTTCCCAACTGTTCTTCCTCTTGGTTCTGAATTAGAACCACTAGAATCTGACTCTTGCTTTGGTTAGACTGTGGTCACTTGTTGATCCATTTTTTCAAGTAATCTTGACATCATATCTAGCATTGCATCAAACTTCTCTTCTACTCTAGAGTCACTATCATCTTTTATCTCTTGGTTGGTCCCTTTCCCTTGTCAGCCATGTTATCAATTGGTGTTTTGTGCTTTCTCAAAAACTCTGAAAAGGTATCAATCTCAAGAAGCTGAAACTGAACTATGTTTCCTCTGGTGTAGCAACGAAATTCTCTGTCACTCATGTGTCTCTGAAGCACTGAACTCATAGGATGGCAGGAAAACAGGCTTTGATACCATTGTAATGTACCCCCTTAGTTTTTCTTGATTTTAACACAATGAAACCATCATCAAACCACTAATTAGTGTTAGCGCCAAAACCAAATCAGCTTGTAAATAACGCGCACCAAGAATGTTCACCAAGATCCTAGTGTAGGAAAGGTGATAGCATATGGTTTGGGGATCATTAGCAACAAAACTAAATTAAAAGTGCATTCATCTACTAATAGCAAGAATCCACAAGGCAGTGGGGATACTCCACTTATTCAGTGGGTGACATTATTACAATTAACAAGGCGGCAAGCCAACCATGTAACCACGCTTCCACTTGTTCAATGGGGGGTATTTATTCCTCACTATCACTTATTTTTCATGGTGGGAAAAACACAAAAATGAAAGATAGAATTTATGAACTCGACCACTTGATTGTGGGAGTGTAAAACAAACTAAATTGTAGCAATAGAAACAAATAGTTGTTAGTACTACTAATCAGCCTTACAATGAATAATTACAGCTATAAATATCAAAGATAAGCTTCCAAAATCTATTAATTGTTAGAGTAATCAACCTATAACATTTACATTATGAATTGATATGGAATTGAAGCTCAAATCAGCATAATATCAAAATCTAACCAATCTGGTCAGAAACAGTAAATACAAGAAATCATACCAACAAGATGATAAATCGCCAAAATGGACGTAGCTTCTCCGAAATAGCTCGAAATGCTCCCAAACCATAGCCAAATTACAGCTAGGAGCTAGGCATCCCAACTCCTTTGGATAAACGAGCCAAAAATAGGAAGAAACAAAAGGCTTGATTCCCAATGCACATGCCAAGGAGAAGTACGACCTAGGAAGTAGGTCGACCTCTTCTCAAAACTTCCA